>QBDW01002194.1:0-67581 GCA_003261595.1 Maconellicoccus hirsutus
AAATAAAATTCATTCATTTTTTAATTTATAAGCAAATCGCGTGATTTGTTTCATTAATGTGGTTTCTTTACGTTTTTGTGTGCTGTACGTAGATTTACATTTTCTCTGTATTTTCGTATGGTTTGAATGAAGTTAGTGTACTCGTTTTTTTATCAAAGGACAAATATTTTCCAGGAAAAAAGTAATTTGAGTAATATGTACTTGCAAATTATTCCAATAAGTGCCGCATTCTGGTAAAAATATGATGTATGAGCGATTAATTTAATGGATATTCAAATTTGTGTTTATTACGCGTTTCATTCAATATGATTTAAATGTGCTCTTGAGAAAGATACTGTGTTGGTATTTTATCGTTTTCCGATGAATTCGTCGATAATTGATAATTTAGCTTACTAGTCACTGTATCATCAGTTTAATTAGCTTGATGAGTAGGTAAATATGTATGAGTTTGAGCTCACGAGGTTGGTTTTGATAAGCGTTTTGGAATTGAAGTACATAATGTTGGTGTAAAATTAATAGGTAATAGTTGTTTACTGTTTAGTAGGTAAATAGGTAGGTAGTTCGATAGTTCTTTATTTGATTCTTTCTCTGTGTTTTTTTTTGTGATCTTGTGGAAAGGTTTTTTTCCTTGTATTGGAGATTTGATGTAACAAGATGTGAGATGAAATTAAACATTTTATTTAAAGAGATGATATTAATATATTAAATTTTCTCACACAATTCTGTCATATTTCATGATGGAAAGAATTACAGAAGCGAATAGCATGCACGCAGTTCTTGTTTGGTTTCTTGTGTTATGATAAGTATTGAGAGATTGTGAAGAAGTAATTTTTTTTATTAGTGAAGTAGTTTTCACTTGCAAATCAAAGATGAGAGTTACTTGTATGTACATCTATGAAAGCAACCTATTGTTATGGACAAAAATGCTATTGTATCGTAGTGAAGAAGTGGCCGTTGATGAAATGCCAATTAATGTTGTCATTTGTGTGATTTCTACGTTAGTATTACAAGGATTAAGAATAATGACTCGTTGTGGCTTCCAAGTGGTGTTCAGGAAGTTTTTTAATCTCTTTTATATATCTATTACTTGCTATAAACTTGGCGAATTTTTTATTACTACTCCTCGTTTAAAACTCACGAAAGGTGGCACGCGAGAGATTTCCCGAGCAAAATATTCAAACTTTAAATTGTCACTAAAATTCTCACAATGATTGAATTTGAAGGTAGAACGACGAAGAGAATTTTTTATGGTGAATTGGATGATTCTGTAATTTGTTTGTAGGTACCTACCTTTTTAGTTTGTGTGAACATGTTTTTTCAAAAAATAAAATCCGCGATTGCGAAGTTATTAAGATGTTTTTTTACCGAAGTTTCGGAATCTTTGATTCATTATTTTACTAAAAAAAAAAAAACCTTAGAAGAAATGAAAATTATTTTCAATCAGGTGTGTCGAAAAACAGTTTTTTGGTGATATAACTATCGATCGTGTCTACCATTGTAATGGTTATTTAACGCGTTTTCTCTTTTGTGTGCTTTCGTTTATAATGCTGTTGGTGCTTTGGGAAAGGTCGTCGTACTTATTCTCGTGATGAATACTTTTATTCAATGTTTTATACAAATCCATTCCATGGACATGAGATTGATAGCGATTGAGCAATTTCTATTCTTAAATATTTTAAATTTATACAAATACATGTACTTTCAAATATTTGTAGCTTATGTTTATGTGTTTTAATTTCATATTCATTTCTTCATGATTTACAGATAGAAGCTTCGTCGTTGCAAACGCACAACATAATTCTTGCCACGTAATTTATTGCTCAGATGGATTTTGTCGTTTGACTGGCTATAGTAGAGCGGAAGTGATGCAGAGATCAGCAGTTTGTGATTTTCTGCATGGTCCGTTAACGTCGCAGAGCGCTGTCCAGGTGGTGAAACAAGCTTTAGCAGCCGGCGTTGAAAAGCACTTTGAAATTTTATATTATCGAAAAGACGGTAAGTGAAACAATTTTTCGAACGGGATCGTAAAAGTTGTTGATAGCGTTTGAAACACGAGAGCGCAAATATTTTTATGATTCTGAAGTGATCTTTCTCAGGGATCGTGAGAACAAAAGTGCAACTCCCTATGCAAACAATTTTTGGATTTTTTTTTGTAAACAAGAATTTTATGCGTAGTACTTATCAACTGAAAAAAATTAAAGCCTTTAATTTAAAAAACTTGAAAATTTCCGGGCCCATTTAGAGAAACTAGTCCTAGGCAAAACGCTTCCTTGCCTCTCTCTCGACACCACTGTTCGTAATATTATAAACATCTAAGCTCGAGAAAAATCAAAAATTATACGAATTTTTTAACAGCAGAATTATCGATAACGATGCTTAAAATTTATTTACCACAAATAAATGGACGCTTCAAATTTTATAGCTCTCAGAGTTGCATTTCCAAACATCCGAGTCCGGTACAAATACGTCTTTTGCAATCTATCACACCATCTCTGTCAGATCCAATTAGTGTTCTCATTTTAAAGTAATTTCCAGCTATTAAAATTCTCGTTAAGGGAAAGAGATGTTAGAATGGCGTAAGATCGAGACGTTTAATCGAAATGTATACTTGAGAGAAATATTATGATGAAATTTCGCATCTTTTAAAAGCTTGAAGGGAGTTTAACTTACACAATTTTTCGATAAAATCTTTTCTGTTTCTAAGAGAGGAATGAAAAATTTTCATTTTATTACCTGAATAGGAAATCGATTTCTGCGTTGAAAAAAATTCCTACATTCGTATTCATTACGTTTAGCAATAACAAAATTCATCAAATCGCTGAAAATTGAAATGCTTTGTTTTCGTAGCTTTGCAATATTCAGTGACAAAGGAGATATGAAATAATAAGAATTATTATTTATTTCACTTCCTTCAATGGAGTAATTATAGACGACTGAAGCAGTTTTAAAAGCTCAGAAATAAAATTACGTGGTATATCGCGATTGGAGTTATTTACAAGATTCTTGTATGCTTTAAAAAACCCTGTTCTGATGGTCTCAATTCGTGGGAAATGAATTTCTGAATTTAATTTCTTAAACGAATTTGAACTACTTTAACCACAACTTGGTACGATGTTCAATGATAACGATAATACGATTATGGGTATTTTGGATTAATTTATTTTCTTACCTACTTTTGCCCATTTGAGCGAATGATAAACACAATAGCAATAACGTTGTATTTTACAACATACAGAAATAAGCGTTTTTCGACTTGCTTTTTCCATCTTATCGGGAGAAAACTAACAGAAGAACTTGGATTTTAAAGAGTTGAACGTTAGTGAAATATTTTTGGCATTATCTCATTAATTGAGTACTTACTTGGATGAATCAAAGCCTGGTAAATGTCTTGCGTCCTTTGTCTGCTTACGGTTTCAGGAGGGACTGAAGGAAATGGAGACTACGAAGTGGTTTACCAAATTATATTTCAGAATAAGTAATTACTCGATGCAAAAACAGTATATTTATTGTTCATCACCATTTCTATTAAATTAAATGTAGAGTGAAATTAAATTTAGGAGTTTAACAGCAAACCCTTTGGGTACAAGACTGCGATACTTTTAAGATATAAAAGCCTCATTTTAAAAGTTATTTTAATTTTTTTATTCCCTTTTTGTTTCAATGAAAAGTAAACAAACAAAGTTTTGAAATCGTCATTAGGCTTAGCCCACTTGACTTCAGCAGTAGGTACAAAAAATATATAAAATGAATACTTCGTAAGCTTTATATAATTCGTGAATACTTTTTGGTAGAATAAGGAGTTGAATGAGATTTACAATTAGTGTGTCTTTCCTGATCACTTTATTTCATTGAAAAATTCTACTGACGATTCGTATCATAATCAAAAACCCACCAAGGATTAGATTTTAGGGTATTCAATTTAAAAAAAAAATGTTTTTGTCGATTAAACCTGTGAAGTCTGTGTTGTGTAATTGAAAATTTAGCGATTACTGGGCGTGATGAACTTTTTTGCTTGTAGCTGTATTACAGTGAATACTATAGGCTACTATACCATATTACATATACATATATGTATATGTTTCAAATTTGATCAGTTTTCCGAAAATTATTCGGTAAAAAAATACACCTATCAATGAGCAAAAAATTTCAAGCAGATTTATGAAAATTTTTCAAAATTGATCGATTAAAACTATGATCTATTACTTATTTTTCTTGCAGCAATTTACAGTATTGAAACAACAAAGGATTCGTTATCTATATCCATTGCTATTGTGTACTTGACCTTATTCGCAGTTTTTACCTGTAGAAGGGAGTGTCGCATCGAATACCTATCGTGATGTTTGAGCCAACTGACATTTCATTCGAATTATAGTATTACTCGAATGTTAAAAACCCTAAACGTTGATTTAGATTAAAATTTTATTCTAGTCAAATGTCGATGCAGAAATTTTACTAGAGGAAAATGATTGAGGAAAACATTCGTTACTGTTGGTTACACATGAAAATAATTTGATACAAAATTTATTGGTTTTACAGACTTTTATTTGTATTTCCACTCCAGTTAACTGTTAGATGGTTGGCATATTTAATGTACTTTGATTCTGGTCCAGAAACTTCTTGAGATAATTGATCCACTTGGAAAAGGAATTCTGTGGTATTTTTACGACAAATACCTAATCGATGAAATTTCGGATTGGGCATATTTTACAAAAGTAGGTACCTATCAAAGATGCGCAAACTTGGAAAAATATCATGATAAATTTGATAACTGGTTAAAAAATAAAAATGTCGTTTTGCAGAGTTCTTTAAATCACCGAGCACTTCACTCAGTTTAGTCCAATTACCTCGAACCGCTCTTTCAAAAAACACGCAAAAACGTTCCATACCGGGTGGTCCAATAATCTTGGTACCTCAGTTTAAAAATTTGAGAATTTTTATGCCGCATAAAGTGGGTTGGTAATGCTAATCAAATGCAAAGAAAAAAATAAAATGAATGTGATATTTCCATGTTACCAACCCACTCTATGTGTCATAAAAATTCTCGAATTTTTAAACTGAGTTATCAAGATCATTGGACCACCCGGTACATTTTAGAGGCTTTGAAAAAAAGTCGCTTAATGTCTTTTCACTGTTCAAACAAAGAATTGAAAATTTTAGTTGTTCTTAACGGGTATAAATTATGCTGATAATGAACTTACGTATACAAATACATTTACCTTATGTTCCTCTTTTACCTCCATGATCAGTGAAATATTAATTTTTTACGTAAAATATGGAAATTATCAACCTTTATATTTACTTACGTTTTAATCAGAATTTTTGAAGAATTCCCAATACGCTTATTTTCGTATTGACCCCTCCCTCTCTTCACCTCGTTTCTTTATGAGAAACATACACGTTTATATACTCGCTCTCTCTTTTTAATCGTTTTTCTTCTTTGTTTTAATTTTATAATACTTATCGTAAAATAGGTTGATGCAGTAAATGGCGAAAAAACAAATCGTCTGCTTTCTGTTTACTGTTGCGCACTTGTTCAATATCGCGATTACAAACTTGACAGCTAAAAATAAGCCTCGAAAGAGGTAATAAAAATCTATTTTCATCAGATTTTAATGATAGCTTATAAATCGCCTTATAAATTGATGCGACCTAATGATCTTTCTCCAATTTTACATAGAATATTTGAAAGAAATTTTACAGTACCTACTTACTTATCTATACCTATTTCAACTTTAATTTTTCAACTTCTTTATGCAAAAGATTATGAATAAGATTAAGATGAGCAATTTACTTATATTTTTTCTTTGGATTTAAACCACAATATTAATTTTTTTGCGATTTTAACAAAACAATCAACTTTTCTTATTTATTTTCTTTGCGGTCTTCACCGATAAAAATTTTTATGAACGATATAGATGTCGACGTATTTTTATTTTTTACGAACGGTATTTCTAAAATTTTCAATAATACTTTTACAGAGGTTCTGGCTTGTGTTTTGAACCTATTTTTTATTTCTTTTCTAACAAAAATCATAAACCATTATTGGAGAACCCTCGTCAAAAGAACAAGGTTTACGGGGTGTTTTGGTTAAATTTTTCGCGTATTCATGAATCATGTTTTAGCTAATATCTAAAATACGCGATTTATGCTAAATACAAGAGTCTGTGTAAAGTTGTCATTTTACTAGCGACCTAACAAAAACAAATGAAAATTTTTAATGCAGCGCTCGGATGAGATGGCGTTTTGACATGTACACGTACATATGTATTTGTAGCTGTACCTTGTTGCTTTAGAATAACAGAAGGCTGTCTTTAGATAATGAATTAGTGCATAGTGCCATTACGCGTTATTGAGTTTTTTCATTAGCAGTACATATTTATTTATTGGCTTCCTTTAAGTGAACGTATGATTAACAGGTCATTATTATTTCAAGAAGCAGAAATCGTGTTAAAATGTTTATAGTGGATCTCAATTGATAAAAAATTTGCAACGATTTTTTCGAATATTTTTCAATATGTTTTAGGTTATTTAAAAATCTGGCAAACGTTTATGAGTGCGGATGAATGTTGAGTAATGTGAGAAAATTTGTTTAAATTTACAGTAATATTTTTGGCATAAATAATTTTTATTTGTTAAAAGTATCAATTCGTTATGAAATGAGAAATCGAAAACAGGTGAATTCATATCGATAATTTCACCCGAATTGTCTTTTTTTTGTTTCATTATTTTGATTATACTATTTTAACCCGACGCCTCCACTCGTGCGACAAAATAATGTCACATACCGGTTTATTTTCGTTATGTTGCGTTTTTGGGTAGACACAGTAGACATGACGCAGTGGTGAATCTGTTCTCTATTGCAAAGCCTTCCTTCTTACCTGTCAAGCATATTGCCTAACTGTCTACTTGTTCATTTGAAGGGGCAAACATTTTCAAAATTTTGATTTTAAATTTTTAGCGTCACATTTTTTTCCTTTTTTTCATTTAATCTCGAAAAATAAACATTTTAGAGAAAAATTAATTACTATCAAAATTATAGAGCACAAAATTTTCTTTCCCAATGCAAAGCTTCTCAAAATATTTTAGTTTAAAGGATTTTACAAAATATTTTTAAATATTAGACATTTATTTAGCAAAAATAAGGGGCAAATAATGCAATTTTCAATAGCAAAGTGTTTTAAAGTGATCCTGAGCATTCATAAATTTTAGTTGCATCAATATATAAACGAAGGGGCATCATAAAATCATTCAAAAAAAAATCGGGTGTTCCATGGAAGACGCACTGCAGAAGTGAGAACTTCTTCACACGAAAATTTCATATACAAATAAATGTAAATTGGATAAAAATAAGACTCAGAGCTGTTATCATTTTTATCCGTGCTTATTCAAGAACAGAAGATTTCAATAAATTGAACATATGCGTGTGCAGTAAAAAAGAAGGAGGGGGATGATGGTTTGGTGTCGGTCGGTCGTGAAACATCATGTATCCACCAGTTCAACTCAACGAACAAATTCTGCGCGCGCCGAAAATAGGTAAGGGAGTCTGCGCGTGGCGAATACAGGATAGAGAGTGCAATGTGACGTCAGCGTTACGCTTTTTCCGGTTTGGGTGTCAGCAAAGAAATTTTCACAGCAGTAAAAAAAAGAGTGATATTTACCAAGTGTGTGGAGGCTTCGGGAATTAAGTATTCACTTGGAGTATTTATTCACGGATATTTAGACACTGCATAATGATATTTCTATTAAGAATCTATAAACCGCAAAAATGAAATTCTCTGCTAGTTAATTAATTTTTTGATGATTATTGTTCAGTTATGAAATGAGATTATCGTGGTGATTACGGATGGTTGCATAGATATGAATTATAGTTGATCAAAGTAGCAGATTCGAAAGCGAATATTGTTCCATTTTTTCCCCTTTGAAGGAAGGAAACGACTAAAATTCAAATTGAATTAATCAAAATGAGGAAAACCAACACCAATCTTACGATTATACGTTTTCACTTTGGGTATAATAAAACATTTGTACTTAGATTGTAGGAAGGTAATAGGTATCATCTGAGTTCTTCCGCGATAATCCGATAGATACAGTGGCAAAACCGCTGGTAAATATGAATATAAAAAGTTTAAAACACGGATAAATATTCATACATATTATATTCAACATTTAATTCCACTATAACCTCAGGGAGTTGCGTAAATGTAATTTTTCTTATCCAATTATAAGATGAAATGACACATGTTATGTTTTGAATTAATCGTCGGGGGACTCGTTGCATTACCTATTTTTTTTATCATTTCATTGTCATTGTTTATTCTTCAACATTACCGCATATTTTTCGTTGATATTTGCTTTAATATTAATTTCTTCCGAGACATGTTCGACCAATAATCAAAAAAGTTTAACTATTTTTCTAATGTTATTTTGTTTACCACCATTTTGACCGTAATTCCAGAAAGCATAATGTTAAAAATAATTATCTGAACAATGATCGTGATATACTGTGCCACTTTCATAATAATTAATATTGTTTTTCGACTATCACGCAAATACGAAAGAAAATGTAATTGATGCGTGCGATGTAGGTAAGCTACGGATGCAATTTAGATATGAAAATAAATTAATAATCGCAAAATTTCCAGCTTGAAACGTTGTCCGAGATGATATACGAGTAAAATTAATTATAAAAACATTCACCAAATTAAATTAAAATTTTTAATCATCAAGATTTTTAGATAAAGTTGCATAATTATCTTATTCATCTTGATTGAAATGAATGTTTGAGTTTTGATGACATTTTGTTTTTATAAATTAACAAAAAGATGTTTTGTTGAAATGGATGAAAGTTGATTAGGCTATCGTTCCAAAAAGAATGTACGAAAAAATTGTGTTACTTTTTACTGCATTATTAATTATAACATAAAAATCGGTATTTAAGAACAAATCTTTTACTATGAGTGCAGCAGAGCACCCTTGTGTATAGGAAGTGTTAACGGTGGCAAATGGCCAAAAACTTTACTGATTATATTCGAAACAACTGGGTTCTTAATTCAACTTGTAATTAATTTGTTCGGAGCTTTATTAACCTTAGCATCCTTTATATGTATCTTTATTGTACACCTACTTGTTGAATACTTCTTTAGAGCATGTTTTATATTTAAGCATTTTGAAAACGTTTTCACTCAAATACCGGTTCTCAATTATATAAATTTATAAATTGTTTCCATCTACGCGTATTTCTATTTGATAATCACATTTACACTTTTCATATAAAAATAATTGAGATAAATACGGGTTCAAAGAGACGCTTCCCTTAATGGGGCTTTGTTTAATGAACCGGTGATTAAAGTGTAATTTTTTAAGTAGATATTTAGATTTTCCAACGGTTCGCTAATGGTTAATAAGCTCATTTATTATTTATTTCACTTCGCTTTATTTTTTTAATAAAAACTTTCAGCAAGAAAAATCAATTTTTTCTTCGTATATTTGTCTTTTTTTATTTTCTAACAAGAAAAATGGAATTTGAGATGCGCCAGAAATTGTACGGGTAACCTGAAAAAAAAGCGTAAGTGACGCCATGGTGTCTTCTATTTTTTATGAAACCATGTTTCCGACTTTGCGGAAAGGCTTTTTGTAGTCGAAATATCTTAAAAGTTACCAAGTTAAAGTGTGTTTAATCCATACGAAATGTTAGGAATGAATTGATACGACGACGCCGACGCACGTGTGTGCCCCTATGAGAAATTTTGAACGCGCAAAAGGAAGTAGAATTTTCTATTTTCACAATGGTATTTTTACGTCTTAACAAAATATGGTATCACTTTTTAATGAACTGTTTTTCTTTTCACAATAAAACCCGTGTGTATCGGAAAATTGTATTCAATAATACGCAAAATAATATCAACGACGAAAAAGCTAATATGAAATTAGACTACGCTGAAGGAATAAAATTGAACCAAATAGGAGAAAATATTTTCTTTATGGAGAAATCGTAACACATGATGTCGAATGGTAGCGAAACGAAGGAAACAGCACAACATTGTTAGATGGTGTTATTTCATATGATGTTTGTCTTATTAGAAAAATAAATGGCGTGAAAAAATCCCTTCGGCGGTGCTGAAAAATTGTTTAATTGGATTTGTTTTCTCGATTTCATTTTTCATTTTTCCATTTAGATACACAGTTTTAATTAAAGTGTCTTGGGAAGTGTTTTAATGGAGTTTTTCGTATTTATGCATATTTCGTATATAAGAATTTTTATATAATAAGTACTTACCTACGTTATTTTATTGTTGGTACTTCGAATAAGCTCTTTTATCTTTACTATACCGAAAGTAAATTCGTAATTTACGTTTAAATGAATCAAAATTCAGTTTTTCGTTTTTCAACTAGTTTAAAAATACAGTTGTCGAGATTTTTTTTGGCTGAAAGCTTTATCCTTTTTGACACACCCTATAGCCCAAAAATCAAATTTTTTTCGTCTTATGATGTAGCGTAACTAGACTGACACTTGATGTTGAAGATATTTGATTAGCTTGATGCCCGTGTACGTTAACAAAAAACCGTATATTTTTCTTGATATCCTTTTAGAGGTTATTGAAATTATTATTTTCAGAGTATTCTAAGTAGCATATCGATAACTTTTGAAAATTTATTCACAATTTCAATAGACGCTATTGAATTACGAAGCTGTGAGGAAAATATCCTTTCTTTCCGGTGCTTTTATCGACAAAGAAGTCTTTATTTGAATATCTTTGTTATGTTTGTAAACATATAAATTGAAGGGAATAAATTTAAATTTTTTCCAAAAACCGAATACGCGTGTCAAGTCTTTCAATCTTGGACGTTGACGATGAAAATATTGCGTAAATTTGGGTTAAAAGTACGACTAGTGATTTTATTATTTTGTATTATTAGAAGACTAGATTCGATGAACCATTCTCGCAGCATTTGTAGGTACTTTGATTTGGATTGAAGGTGGGCCATCGAATGAGATGTTGAATTTTTCAGTCCATGGTTATCTCTAAAAGGTTTCTTTGAGATTGTTTTTTTGATTCAACTCTTTGACGAGTCGAAAAAGTCTACAGGTACCTACCTAAGTACCTATATCTATTACCCGATACCCATTTATTATACTCATCATTATTTATGCGATTTTTTTTCACAATTTTGTGAATTTAGTTTTGTACAAAACTTAGTACTCGCGTACTTCCTAAATTGACCAAATTGTATAGTTTACTTTGGGTGACAATCGTCGATATTCGATTATTGAAAACCTCACGTTCATTTCACAGATCAAATATAGGTAATTTGGTACACCGTAAAAACCAAAATGTAAAACTTAAGGGCAGTTCTGTTATTAAAACTTAAAAGCGATAACTCTATTAAGCCTATAAACTTTTCCGAAGATGAATTTCTTGACGTAAGCCACTTATTAATTATTGATGATATGGATACGGTGTAATTTTCTTCAATGCATCAATATTTTATTCCCTTCTCTGGAATCGATATGAAAAGTACTCGGAGATGTTTTCATTTCGACGTCGAAGAAGATTTAAATAAGTACATATGGGATATAGAGATGAACTAGATTTAGTGCTAAAGTTTGAATAGGTTTATCTTTCTTGGTCTGAAGAGTCCGATTTTTTATCATTATATTTATGTCTAACTATAATAAAAGATAAATCTCCTAATTTGTCATCCCTCAACAATGCTTTCACATATTATAGAATCTTTCTCGATATACTTATAGTTTCTCTTTCTTTTGAAAATATACGAAATGGCGTCTACGTGTTTTTCGTCTTCGTAAATCAGCGTTAACCCTTTAAAATAAGAGTTTATTAGGTATATATGAAAAATTTTGATGAATATTTTTATCTATTTCTTTTTTTTAGATTCGTTATCGAATTTTATCGTAAAAACCTCTGATTAAGTTATTCGTGAAGAATACTCGTAAAAGATGAAAATGCCAATTATTTAATCATACGTTTGCATATATCTTATGCAAACTATAAAAAATGAAATAAAAACTATCATTTCATGCCATCCATTTATCGTTTCTATAATGCAAGTGGCAATCACTTGGAATGAAATTTCTATGAACGCCCTTTTTTTTTTTTAATTGGATTATTAGAGCATGATGTAGCCTTTAAATATGGCACCACTTTTTAAACAGGGGAAAAAAGTCGATCTTTGAACGTCAGCCAAATTATTAACTAAATTAAGGCCCGTACGAAATCGTTATTAAGTGTAGTTTACTCGATGCCGTTGAAATATCGCGGTAAAATAATATTTATCTATCAAATAATTGACGATTACGTTATATGAAGATTACCGTTTAGCTTGTCACAGTATCGTGAAAAAAGAAAATAAAATATCCAGATGCGTTGTTGCGCGTCTTAATAATAGTTTTTAGTGAAAAACGTTAGATATAGTATGGTTGGCGTTATGAATAGAATTTTCTTTGTTCACGTGTTAATCAGAGGATGCGGAGTATAATTTGACTTTTTTTAGCGTGCTGGTAAAGGCGTATTTGAAAATTCGTGTTTGTTGGATATTAATGATAGTTATGTAAAAATTAAGCAAAAATTGACTAACTAAATTTACGAGCATAGATGCGCATTTTATGGTTTAAATGTGCCGCATGATATTTCTTAAATACGTAATACAATAATAATGTTTGTAGAAAAATAAGGTACCTAAGTAGTACAGTAATAATTCATTATACCTGTTACCAGTGTTTTTACTTTTATTTTTAGTTTCAGGAAGTTAGTTTTCATTTCTTTAATGCTGAAATTCGACAACGATTATGAAGCAGCGCTGCCATAACTTGCACAAAATAAATACGTACAGACTGAAAAACGAGTAATGAATAACATTTCACCATTAGATAGTATTCCAGAAAATACATAGATAAAAAACATTATTGTGAAAACTGGTCTAACTTGAAAATTGAAGGGGTGTCGAATTTTTGAACTTGTAAATAATAACTCGAGCAATTCTGTTGATAGAAAAAATTTTCAAGGACATTTTACTAGATCTCATTACGTACAGTTAAATCAGTCATTTGATATTTTTGCCTAATTTCTAAACTGAAGGAGTAAAAAAGTGAAAAAATTTCTATGCGATGTACCGCCTTCAAAAATCTACAAAAAAAAATAATGACAAAATTTTCCATATCATCAATATTGAAGACACTACATCGCGTGGATATCTTGTTCGCTTTGTAACTCCTTCAGATTAGACATTAGGCAAAAATACCAAATAACTGATTTTGTTGGACGCAATGAGATGTACAAAACCGTGCTCACAAATTTTTTCTATTTACAGAATTACTCGAGTTATCGAGTGTGGAAAAAATCTGGTATGCCATGGAAGACGCATGGCAGAAGTAAGAATTTGAGCTGTTATCATTTTAATCCGTGCATATTCAAGAACAGAAGACTTCAATAAGTTGAACATAATGCGCTTGCGGTACAAAGGAAAGAAGGAGGGAGATGGTTCAGTGCCGGTCGGTCGCGTAACGTTACGTATCCACAAATTCTGCGCGCGCCTAAAAGAGGTGAGAGAGTCTGCGCATGGCGAATAGAGGATAGAGAGCGCAGTGTGACGTCAGTGTTACGCATAACGCGCAATGGTGTTTTCAGTTCAGGTGCCAGTGAAGAACTTCTCACTTCAAAAATGATGATTTTACAAGTTCGAAATTTCGGCGTCCTTTCAATTTTCAGGTTTCACCGCCCTATTTAATGTTTTTTATCTATTTTCTGGAATACTATCTACGGGTGAAGTATTATTCATTATTCGTTTTTCGCCCTGTTGTATTTGTATTACAAATATTATTATGGTTTGCGTCGCGTAAATTGATCCCTTATAATTTTTCTGTTGGAATAAAGAATACGTTTTTTCTTTCATTTCTGAATAAGTACCTATCTAGATAGGTATCTATTATACTATCACAAATTGTGAAATTTTTATTTAAATTACATGTCGTCGGTTATAAAGGTTTAATTTGTTGAACGAATAAAACATGTGCGAATTTACGCTTAGAAGTTAGAAAAACCCGAGCGACGTTTAATTTAAGGTTGAAAAGGTATACTGTATCTACTTGAATTGTTATCGGTTCATCGATTGTTTCTTTATCAAAACTATGAAGGCGGTTAGCCAATTTAAAATTTTTTGAAGCCAGTAACGTTCAAGTGGTTTATTTGTTTTTGCGCTATGGGTTAATCGATAGAATGCGTTAATTCTTTCATACGTTTTCTATCTGGTCACGCAAAATTCAACGATTTAGTTAACTGATTGCGAACTACTGTACCAGTTACTATTTTATAATGTTTTTGCCGAATACCTTTTTATAAATTATATGACTCGAAAAGCGAACTTACCTAAATACTCGAACATGAAACTTATAACCCTTTTTCCTTTATTTCGGCTTGATGATACTTGTGAAACGTTCATTAGCATCATTTGATGCTTTCGTATACCTTCATACCGAAGAATATTTCGCTTCAGCAGTTTTATCCCCGTATCGGCTGATAAATACTTGCGTTATGCGGAATCGAAAGTGAATTACGTTGAATCATTACAAATAACCGTACGGTTTTCATTACGGATGTTTCGTAAAATGTTCCGTGAAATGAACATTAACATTCTATTAAATTTCGTGGAAATTTGAAAATAGACTTACTATCTTGCGCGAATGTTCCGATTATTTTCATTTGAGGAATTTGTCATTTGTATTTGAAACCAATAGTTATTCTCCGAGAATCGTATTGCGTAAGTATTCGGTAGGAAGTGAATTTTCAAGTGTAACTTGTCGCTACATAGGAATCTGAGGAACTTACGATAGGTACTACAAATCTTTGATTGTTTTTTTTAGTAATACCACAATAACTACTCCATACTGAATAGGTATCGTACATTCATTTGCAACAACCTATGTAATAAAAAAATGTTGAAAAATATTAAAGAAAATGTTTATAATTATCGGAATAATATCTTTCGTACGTCGATAAGTTCATCATTCTCGATACACTTTTGGAAGGCATAAGCACAATTACGCTCACCTGAAAAAATTTCCAGCTAAATGTTATTTAGTTTATTTTTGACACTGTCATTTAGTATCAACAACTGAAATCTCCTGGGGAATTTAATAAATCTTGAATTTAGAGTGAAATATTGTAATATTTTTGCGAACATTGAAAACTCATAGCATTGAAGTGACAAGATATTTCCAAAAAAAAAATCCGTTTCAAATGTGGCGGCTTTTTTCAAATGTTTTTACCTCAATTATTCACTGACAAAAATAAATCTATTCGAAAAAAATTAGTGAACAACTTCCCTTCAGATATAACAATTCTACCTCAATGACGACACCTCAAATATTCGAGTAATTTAACGTACTGCTTCGCAGTACTTGGGTTGACAGAACGTAGTCTTCTTAAGGGTTCGTAATTTAAATAAAATGAAAATTCGTCATTGAAACGAATTTAGTACACCAACATTTTGCATCGTTTCACATAATGACTCCATCGAACGTAGAAATTGTTTAGACGAATTATGCGATAATTGGATATATTTTTTAACAGTTTTATTAAGCTTAGAAATTTGCTAAGATTGAATTTTTAATCAAACAAATCTAGTAGACAGGGCCTTATTACATAAACAGTAAGTACTTTCAATTTTATACATGAAAAACTACGTACAACCGAATTTGTTAAGTAAAATTTGAATACCAGTAAATACACCGGGTGTCTAATTGATCTTAACTATCTTTTTAGAAAGTTTTTGTGTAATAATTTTGATTGGTAACATTGATTACTGTACATTTGCAATAAAAATAAAAAAAATATATTGTTATCAGGTGGCTAAGATCAATGAGACACCCGGTAAATGATTACTAATGACCCAATGGAAATAGGTATTCTAAAAAAAATTATAGGTACCTATATTTATTAAGTAGGTACTCTTAAACATTCAGTACATCTCGGACAAATAGTTCTTAAAATTATCGAATTTATATATGTACAAATTTCCGAATCCGAGCGCTTTTTATAATCAGGTATCCAGCAAGCTTAAAAAAAATCTATTTATGAATCTAAACCACCAAATTTGCTTTAGGATATTTTCTTGAAACTAAACCTTCAAAAGGTAAATATACCGCAGGTGTGCTGTTTTCCTTTTTAATCCAGCCATAATCTCTCATACGGGTAACCTTTTTCCTGCACGATAAATTCGCTAAATAGTTATAATTCATGCATCAACCTTCTCGCAACTCGAAAATATACGTTTATGTAAGTTAACTAAGTACGTCGAGTGCGTGACATGTGTTTGCGAATTGTGTAAAATCATCTATTTTTGAGGACTGTCGAAAGTTGCATTTGAAGAGGTAAATAAAACTGCAAGAGAATGCAATTTGCTTGTATCATCAGTAGTGAAATAACCCAGAATGAAAGCGTGACTTTCAAACAACACGCTGCTCCTCAAAACAAGCTTTTTTTCATGGTTTAAGAAAAATCCGACGATAAATTAACCCGTCTATGTGCATAATTATTCACAAAGTACATATTACGTTTGCGCCTGCGAATTTGAACTGCTGTAAAGCAATATTGAATTTCTCTCTAGCTATAAAAAAAAAGAGGGTAAATAATAAATATTAACCTGTTTACTTTTGATGATGATAATACGAATCTGCAATTGCATGAAAGATTTTCCTTTCGTCAATTCGAACATGGAAAATTATTCTCATGAAGGTGAAATAAATCATTTTTGTTTACACTTTGCACTTACCATACATCACGACAACAACTTTTTCCAAATATAAGTAACATTGAAAATCTATTTCGATTTTTTTTTTATTACTTGACGATTACATATGCGAATTAACATTTTTTTCAACATTATTAGCACTGCATTTCTTCAGAAATGTGGACAAAAGTGCACCAAGATGTCTTCCTATTGCATTTAAAAATTTTTTCAACTAGCTTGGGATTTTTTACACTGAAAAAATACCTTAATTGTTTTTTTAGAAAAGCAAGTAAAATGTTTAATCGTTAATCCGAATTCTGTTTAATGACGCACCAATATTTTAAATTGTGATATAATGGTATTCGTTATTTTTATGTTAATTTTTGAACTTCTAGCCAGATAATTTTTAAAATACGACGATTCGTTATAATTTGATGAATCATTCATTTAATACGTTGAGGCGTTTTGGGCGTAATTCGTAATTAAGGTTGCTGGTATTGAAAACGGGTGTTTAGAGAATTGCGTGTTTTAAATCTATAAAAAGTGACGTCCTTTCTAGGAAAAGGAAATCCAAAATTTCCGCCACTTTGTGGTTACATTTCATTGAAAATTGAAATTTTTCCATAAAAGAGAAATTGTGCTTCTTATTATTCAATATTGACTTAATTTGTAATTGAGCTTGGTTACTTTATTTGGTTCCAAAATCATAATTGAAATGAGGTCATTTAAATTAAAAATGAATAAAAATGATGAATGTTACTACCATGTTTAACATATATGAAATTGAAATGTATGATTAATTGATTATTCAAGGTTTAAAAAAAAGAATTAAAGAGAAAAATGTTGAAATAACCTACAATATTTTCAAAACTTAAAGGTTCGATATATTTTCACAAAAATTTTTAACTAAGTAAATACTTGACAATGAGTCAAATAAAGGCACGAAAAAAGGCCAAAGATACTTTTTTGCTCTCGATTACTAGTGAAATGTATCCTTTGGTGAAAGTTTAACTCATCTATAATACTCAACTATCTAAAGAAATATGTAAAAAAACATGTCGAAAGTTTTGCATAATTCTAAAATGTAGGCAGTATAAAAAACTGAAAGGACAAATTCGACTTTTTTGTTCCATAATTTGTACTCGAAAGTTTTTAAATGCTTAAAAATTATTTAAGATATTGAATCGTAAAATTTCGAAACTATTTGAAAAGTAGAATTTCAATTTTCGTGGAATATTTCTGTTTTGAAGACAAGTTTATTTTACTAAAATTTTTTTCAGTTTTATTTTTTAATCGAGTTTGAAAGAGAAAGAAATATTTTTCTTGTAGGCTTGCGCGTGATATGCTATTCAGTCTGAATTTTTTGGCAATCTATAAATTAGTAGGTATGTAGGTTGAGTTATGTAAATATTCAACGAGTTCCCTTGGTCAGGATAAAGTCACGTGACAAAGAGTTGAAAAATTTATGCAGTTTCACCAGTTCATTACTGGCATCACGTATATTTTTACGGTGAAAATTTGCAGAACTTATCGCAATAAACAAAAGTAAATTGGATAGGTAAATGGAACGAGCAAGCTTGTCCGCAAAGGGCATATAAAATCTTATTATTAGGATCGGAGCCAAGCCATAAAGGTAATTTAGTCATATTCAGAATTTCAAATCAATACGAAAGTTCTTGCGACGGCTATACTGTTAGCATTGTGACTAGGTAAATTAATTTTAATTTTTAATTTTCCAACTAGCGTATCTTGGTTCAATAAAAAAAAATTCTTATTCTTACTTTCGTGGAAACATTACTTTGATGAGATGGAATTTAAGGAAAAAATATTTTTTTATGCAATTCGATGTTCGCACGATCGTTGATTGTTACAATTCGAATTTTTATTATTGTAACGTGTAATCTTTTAAACTGAAATTTATCGAGATATTACTTTTTAAAATACTCGATATTGCTTCAGAGACTGGAAGTGGTGCCCTGTTTTACAATAGCTTAATATAACAAAATGTGGAAAAGTTTTATCCATTTTTCTACTTTATTTTATTGTAGATAATACTACTATAAGAAAAAGTATAAATAGTTTGAAGTGTATGAGAATTAATGGTTTCCTTTTGTTTTCTTTACACAAGTTTCGTACACGCTTTCAACCTATTTATAAAAATGGCAGTTTTTTTTATTCTATTTAAGACTCGACAAAGCGCACCGAAAATCTTACGCCATTTTGATAGTTCTATATGATATTGCCGTGCATGAATGCCATTAAATCGGTAATACCTACGCCAACGTAGATATTTGATTTTGTTGTTATTGTTGTTGCAGGTTCAAAATTTCGATGTAGCGAAGTGATAGCGCCTGTGAAAAGCGAAGCCGACGATATTAGTTTATACATTATAAATTTTGAAGATTTAAGTGCCCCTTCGTCGCCGGTTGAAGAAACGCAGCCGAATTTACCATTGAGTAAATGTAACTATCTATTTGTAGTAGCTAGATACAGAAAACCATTTTTCATTCACGGTATCATTTAACCTCGGCCGGAGGGTGATTCGTCGTTAGTTGCGAATGATTCCGTTATTAACGATCGAACGAGAGGGTTTGATTTTTATTATGTACTGCACATGTCACCGAGACTTTTTGTACTTGAAATTTTTCTCACAATCAGCAACTTGACACTCAATACGTCAGTGATCGAAAATTTTTGCGGAATTCAAAAATCAATGAAATTTCATTCGCATTATAATTTTAATCGTTCGGGTGGTACGCTTAAATCAAAACGAATATTTGAATGGATTCCTTGAGTTCTTTGTAACTTCATTGACTTGTAAGCGTGGAAAATTGATCGATCGATTTTTTTCACTCGATTGGTAGGTAGTACCTACACCTAGCTAGTAGCTACCTACATCACAACAAGTGCACCTATCTTGCCAAATTACAAATCTCAACTTCAACTTAACAACATTCGTTACAAAAGTAAATTTTTGTATGTTTCTGAATTGATAATTAATTGCAAATTTCAATAGTCGATAGAGCTCGGCAGTCTTTCCGACAATCACTGAGAATGGGATCTCTTCGTAGAAATCGTGGACTTCGAAATTCTAGTCAACTAACTCCGGTTCCAGGAGCTGATGAAGACGAAGAAAACTTTCACCAACCTGTCTCGTAAGTAAATCGCACAATCTACCGTAATTTTTTTAGTTGAAATGGTAAATAGGTGAAATTTCACTCTGATATTAATTTTTCATAGATAATGTTACAGTTTTTCATTTTAATTTATCGTTTCCATTAATGTAATTCCTCATTGTAGCGAAACATTACCGCAAATTTACTAGAAAAATAAAAATACGAAATTAAAATGTAACATTAAAACTTAAACGTTTATACGAGATGGTCTTTTTTTTTCTATGGTCGCCGTTATTAAATCGTTTTATACTTATTTTTACGTTAGATATTTTGAAATTTTATGAGGTACTTTCTTTCAGTTTTATCGAGCTAAGAAGTGGCATTCGGTTAAAATGACGAGCACTTGATGTCATATTATAAAATGGGTTTTAGCGAATGATTTCTCAACACTTTTTTCGTCTTGTATTGCAGTGCATCCAGATCTAACGAGAGTAAAGAAAGCGGCGTCAGTGTTTGCGTAGAAGAAGAAAGATTACAGCAGAAAACGACACCGATGAAAACTCAGATGAACCATGTTTCACATGATCTTCCAATTAGTGAAATTTTTTCCGTGGTAAGTACGACGAATCTTGAAAATTTTTTATCAAAGTACTTAGCCATCTTATTCATCGGTATTCGCTAAATAATTATCAGTCGTGATTGTAAGACGCGTTTATATAGAATAAAAACATTTGAACTCGTTGCTACGAGTAAAACCTCCATAAAAGCTTATTCATTATCACTCGCCAGTAATTTTTAATCAATTGTTGTTCATGACAGTAAGATGCATGAAAAATAAAAATTTCATTTATAAAATTATGAAATATTTTGTAAACGATGAATCGGTAATTGGTATATACTGTATTTATTTTCGTCCTAGTACACGAGACAGTAATATTAAATTCGAGACACGCTATTGGCAAAAAGTTTCGTTATAATTTTTGCATGTTTGAAAAATAAATTGGAAAAAATGTTATGAAATTTTTTAGAAGTAAAATGAAAGCGTTAATTTTTATCAAAATTATGCACCTATTAGTGAGAATTTTTCATATCTAAAAATTGCACGAATGGATAATTTAAACAATGTCGGCAAATCTAACTACAGTAGTGAAATATTTCGTGTATGAAAAACTAATTCGAACCCTTTTTGACTTGAAATTTCTGACGTTTCGAAACGACAAATATAATTTGAAATTTTATGACTTCGTTTTAAACTTAGAACTAAATTTTTATTTCAAAATTTATTTAAAGTTGGAAATACAATCATCTACTCTGAATGATAGACATGCGTCGAAATAACTAAAATGTTTAATCTGATGGTAGACTTTATTTTTATGATCGATGCAATCGTCGTCGCTAGGTAGAACTTGAAGAGGAAAGTTTACGAAAATTGAATTTGTACTGTCGACAACTCGACACTGCAGTGGTTATGCAGTATAGAAATCCTCGTTCTTAAACGTTGTTCGGATTTTCTATGGATAAGCGTTATATGTAGCTCTAACTATGTAGATGTAACCTATCCAGTTTCTAAACGATAGGAACAGAATAACGAAATTATTTTAGCACATTTTGTGAAAACGAACTATTCTTCGTCTAGATATCTAATCATTCTTGTTAGATTTTTTAAAAATTTCATCACATTTAAAATAATTTTGTTTATTCGCCAAATGAAGTCTTGACATAAATTGCTAACAAGAAAAAAGATGAAATAACCGAATTGAACGTTAGATAAGTACCTAGTATCTAATCTACCTAACTACCTATGTACTTCTGTAAATGTGAAGAAATGAAGTGTTCTATACTAGTATTTCGACGCTGCATAATTAGTGATTAATAAATGATTAGGGATGCCTGTGGTAGGTGCCCGATCCTCAGTTGCAGGCGTCCAGGAACTTCGAAGATGAACACCAGAGAATTTTGCAGAATAGTAGAATACAAGAATCATTAGATATGTATGATCGTTGGAAACGAGCTGGAAGTATGGCTGTGCCTTGTACTCACTATCATAAAGGTCCTGTTAGAAGTGCAACACGTAAGTATCATAAAATAAAGTCTCCTGGAAATGTTATCTAATTTAATGTTTCATTATTTCAAATCCTTTACAAGTTAAATTAAACATTGACCTTAAGTGAATAAGAACGGAATAACTAAAAATGAGAAATCTTATCAACTTCAGTTTCAAAGTTTGTTGATTACATTTTCAAAAATTTATCATACCGTGATACAAATACAAGAAATTAAGAAGTACATGTTGTAGGTATAATTGTACGATAAATATACCAAATTCTCATATTTATAAAATACTTGTCAGTTTGACAGTAGTTGAATCAAATCGTATTTGATTTCTCAGCTTTTAAAGAATAAGTTACGGATGTTGAATATCTACACGTGTACGTGGAAATTCATTTATTTTTATTGAATTTTTTTTGTGAAGTTTTGCAATATTTAAGTGAAAAATTATTTTTTCAAAGATTCGTTTAGAGTTGAAAGATATTTCATCCTAATGAAATATGACTTCACCAATTTAACATATTTGTATGACGGTCGCGTTGAAAAGGTAGAAGACGTGTTTGATTTGTATCAAATTTATACCGAATGCTCTGGAAAACAGTCTACATGAAGTACAAAGTAGAATTGACTGTCAACAATTTTGTTTCAGTTCGATAGAAAAAGAATTAATTTTATTCATATGAAATAATACTTATCGTGTTTGCGTGGTACCTAATCAAAATAATATTATTTCATACAGTACCTTCAGAACTTCAAGAAGAGGAAATAACACCTCCAAAAAGACCTCATACCATTGATAATTGTTCCTCGGAAGGTATGAAAAAATGTGGGAAAAAGCTCTAAAACAAAACACAGTATTCCATTACGCACTGTAGGCATTAATACTTTGTAAAAATTAGCTTCGTTTGTTCATCCTGCCACAAAGAAGTTTTTTGCTTTCTTGATAACCCTAAAAAAAACGAAATTGATTAAACGTTTTTTTACTTTTCCTTACGAGGTAGTTCGGTACTAAGTAGTGAGCTACCTAAGAGAAATGTAGCTTGTTAGGCACCGACATTGAGTGTACCTTACCTACAGAAAACATAAATATGAATTTCGAAAGTAAATACTTACGTTCACCAATACCGTTGTTTGAAAATATGAATGAAGGTATGAAATATTTGCGATAATTTTTAACGGTAAAAACATATTATGTATAGACAAGGTCCTTGAGACATTTTGAAATGCAATGGGTTAGGTATCAATTTTGTTTTTTTCTATTGGAAGGAAATTACATTGACGTCACTACAACAGTTTCGCTGGCTGGAATCAAGTGTTGCAAATAGTGAAAGAGATTTTTAATCCGGATTATGTTGGTATTTTGAATTGGTTTTATGCATATGACAATCTGAGGCAATCAATGAACAGCGCTTCGTAACAATCAATCATAATTAACGAAATATTTTTCACCCAGCAAGATAAACGCCTATTTGTGACGTCACGTGTAATTCCCTTATTGTTCGATCGCTTTTGTTACTGTTTTCGAATGTTTATCCCGAGAAATATATATCACATTTTTCCTAATTCATCAATTCATTTTGAATTAAAGTAGAGCTAATGACAATCGGCTATTAAGATATTATGTTCATTGATGAATTCATATTTTTAGTTCACGTTCTTTGAATTTGACTTGATAAGAAATAGTTGGATGATATGATAACTTCGAATTAGAAGTTGAAAATATGTAGCCTACAATCAGTTTTACCTTCGTATTCTTAAATCGTGAAATCTCATAAAACAATAATCTAATACTGTATGTAATTAACTATCTGTCCAGTAGAGAATTCTGAAAAGTAGCTACAACGATTGGTGAACCGAACATCAATATTTACTTTTGAGCTAACATTCGTCACGTTTCCGGTAGATGACTAGATAAAGGGTACTCAACAAAAAATACGTAAAAAATTATAATTTCAAAGTTGGTACAACTTGCATGTGCGCTGGTACTGCTGGTTCTTCGAATTACAAGTTGAATGGGTTGCATTATTATTTCTTGCGGGATAAAGCACTGAAATTCCTGTAACTAGCTAATTACCCAGAAAAGCAATCATTTTAGAATATCGCTCTGTCCGACAAACGAGCATACATTTTAGAATATCGTATGAAAATTTAAAGTTATTGTGCGACAAATTTTGGTGATACGACCAAGTTTTGTAGTGCTACCAATTTGAGCACGGTTTTCGTAGAATCCTCTGAACACTAGCGTAAAAATGTTTTCTTATATTGCCTAAATCTGAATAAATATAACTAAAACTCAGGTAGATTGTTTTTGCTCAATAAAGCACTGACGTAGAAGTTTGTAGAGGCTAGGTAATAGGTATACGTATAAAATACTATGTACCTTATTATCCACCTAACAATACAAACATGTAGGTGTATTAGGTATCTATACTATCTACCTAATTAGCTACTAGCTACCGGTTCGTAAACTGCTTAAATAATATGTGTTTCTGATCGATTTGAAAAAATATTCCTATCGATTGATTTGCTTTTTATGATGTTATTAATGATTTTCTTGTTTGGTTACAGAATTCGCTGAGAGAACAACAAAGGAATATTTATTGGCTCCAAAAATATTTATTTTTTTATTCGATACCCCTCAATGATACACATAAATGTGTTTGTAATACTGCAAAAAAAAGGTTAGCTAAAATGGAAATTTTCTTCTGAACGACCCATTTGAATACCTGAGTAATTTTCTTGGTGTAATGACAGTACATACACCATAATTTTTCACCAATTGTAATTGAAATGAATAAGTTATGTACTAGCTACGAAGTAATTTTGCGTAAAAGAATATCAAGCTATGCTGATGAAAAATTCACAATACAAGTACTTTTCTGTCGAATTTATTTTACTTTTTTGGTATTCTACTTTAAGTGATTTATTTATCTCTCTAGCCAGCAGTTTTATGGTCTTTGTTTTTCGTTAATATTTAAAAAACTTTTCTTCAAATATTGATCTGAAAGTGAGGTTAAGGTGTTGAAAAGTAAGTCTCAATAACTTTGAAATAAAAACTCACGTTAGGTATTGTAAAACCTTTAACATCGAATTTTTTAAGAAGTTTCAAAAGGTTATATTTCTTCTATTGATAGTATCAGGAAATTCTTTGTAAATTGAACGCAGTTGTTTTCTCGTTTTCTTAAAGAATAGGTATGTTTATTCAAAATATACTTATTGTTTACCCGCTAGTATGATTTTTCTGAATGGAAAAGATATACTTAGTTTGTAGTGCAGATAAATTTTCAGTTCTTTTGCGTGAAACCGTTATCGATATCAAACTGATTTCAAAAAAAGTTGAGTAAAAAGTAGTTTCTTAATGTAAAGCGAAGTGTATCGTGTTTTTCATTCTTCAACTTCACTACGTACGAGTATATTACTTGTATATTTTAAATAAGTTGGTACATTTATACGGATGAACTGAAGTTTTCACGTCAAGTATCAACGAAAACAATTTCTTTGAATGCATTAATTTCAAAAATACCTTTTTTGCAAAGTAAACCACAAAAAGTGTGATTTTCATCACAGTTGCAGTTTATAATGTGTTATCAACAAACTTATTTGATGCTAAGGCTCGAGCTGATTTAAAATCAAAAAAATTATTTAGTGATTTGTGAACTTTCGTTCAAAAATAAATTAGTCATGCTTTACGTTTTCATAATTTTGTTATATTATTTGTACCTATCTATAAAGATATAGGTAATGAAAAGCCAATAAGTATTATCAAAAAACGTTCTCTCAGTTTTTTACACTAATACACATTAATAAAGTATTTTAAAATACATGAGCTGTAATTTTTTGCTTTTAAATTAATTTTCTCAAATTGGATTATGTTGTTGAATTATTGTAATCGTGAATAAAATAACACTATTGTGATTCGTATTTCAGTGGTAAATTTTAAATACCTATTTTGTTTATAGCAAGAAATCATTTTTCAAAAAGACTTCCTACAACGTCATCCGAGAGTGACTTACAAAAATATAGATCGTCGTCTAGTTGGGATAGAGCTCCTTCTTTGAGTAATGTAGCCAATTCGGACAGTTTAAAGTACAAAGTAAGTTATATATTTAGTTCAAAAAAGTTGATCTTCGTTCTAATTCACTTTTACAACTTACATAAGCTTTTAATAAAATTAAAAATACGATGGTTATTTTATCCGTAGCTACAAATAATTACTTACTCGTATTATCTTATTGATAAATTTCATTGCAAACTTTTGCTCGCACAAATAGTTAAACGTATTTCGTTTGTTTTTTTTTCTTTTTTTAGTATTCTATTCAGGATAATGGTTCTGCCAAATTTTTTCAAGGTGCTTTACACACCCCTAATATGGGAGAAAAAGTTGCTCAAGTAAGCATTATAATTTTGCTTACTTAAATAATTGTTTCCATTCGGAACCTTTAACGCACTGCTTAATGCTTTTAACCGAATATATAAATTCTTATTTATGTTTTTTTACGTTTTTAATGTTTTTTCATTTCTTATACAAAATCTTCCACCTCTGCTCAAGTGCTCATTGATTCATCTATGAATAGAGATAATATTAAAATGTATTCTGCGTTGAAAACAAAAAAAAAATTATAGATAAAAGTTGCATAGGTAATTTGAAAATATCTTGTTTATTTGAGATGCTTCGTGACACTGTTAAAATGATTCTGAAACTTACAATGTGATAGTTTAACGATAGTGAATTGAAATTAAAATATTTTGTACAGAAATAGGTACATATTAATGACTTTATTTGATGATGCGCTGCTTGAATGGCTTTATATTAATATTATGCAAGTTGACTGTTTAAAAACTATATACATAATTAAGTCACAACTTCGAAATGGAATTTTACTAACAATTATCATCTAGTTTCTACCTTTCTGAATTACTAATCTGCGTCGTATTGTCTAAGAAAATGTACGCACATGTACCTATTGTGCTTTATCTACCTTTGCATGCAGATTATTTCTAAAAGCGTGAATTTGAAGAAGTTAATAATCTTACAGTTGAAAGAAAAAATGCAACTCATTACAAGATTATGAACAATCTGTCAAAGAATTAAATTTTGTGTGATTTACATAAAGTCACCTACCTAATAAGCAATTCTTTTAATTAGTTGCTTGATTACTTGCTGTGATACGTTCTGTTATTAGATAGGTACCTATACTTATCAGTACAAAGTATTGGTAAAATTATTTTATTAGTTATTTTTGACTCCATCTGTTATCGTGCAGTAATAATATTTTTTGAATTTTATTTCTTGAATTTTCGCTAGATATTTATACTTACAGGGTATTTTAACCTATTGCTTTTCTTTTTCACTTCAAAAAATATTTTGTGAAGAACAAAAACAGTACATGGTATATTTTATGAGTGAAAGTGATAAAAGCATGAGATACTGAATACTTTGTACCTATATTATCGATAAGTAGGTAAACGATTTGTGGCGTGAAATTTCCGAAAACCGTTTTGCTAAAACGTTGAAGTTTCTTGGGCTCCGTATAACGCGAACTTTCAAAAATGCGCATTTCACCCCTCGACTTTCAGTTTTCTGACCTGAAGTCTCAAAATATTGATCCAAACACAAAAATGGTCTAGTTCGAAGAGTGGGCTTATATGCAACTGGAAAATAACGCCACTTGTTCGGTAATGAAATGTTTTTGGAAATGTAAAACAAAATTACAATTCCAGGGAAATTTATTTCAAGTCCGCAAACATGACTTGTTTTTTAGTTTTTCCATTTGCTGTATACTCTGGAGAAAGTATAACATTTTGGATACATTTCAAAATTTCTATTTGCCTTGTTTCTTCGATTGTAGTCGTGTTATGAATATAGATGTAGACGATATCGGATACGTAGATGTTTTTTTGGGTTACTAAATTTTCTTGACTTTCGTCTAGACAGTTAGATTGTAATTTTCTTTTTCTTTTCGAGTATAGACAATTTTGTGTTTCTCACGATAACGACAACTTTAAAAAAAAAGTTTTCAAAACGGACCCTTTTTTTTCAAAGACCAATTTATGTCTTTTTCATTATAAACCGTAGGTTTGTGCATAAATCTTTGAAATAAATCAATTAAGTGGTATCGAATTTTGAAATGTGATATGATAATAAATAGCGTACCTACTCGCGTGTACTTTCTACACAAAATAAATAAATAATAATTAGTTTTTAACACTCTTCGATGAAGGAAGTTGAACGATAGAAGGGCTCAATTAATATTTCTCATTTTAACTAATATAAGACAATTTACTTGAGATGAAATGTAAAGCAGATCTTCATTTATAAGTAAG
This sequence comes from Maconellicoccus hirsutus, assembly GCA_003261595.1. NCBI lineage: Eukaryota > Metazoa > Arthropoda > Insecta > Hemiptera > Pseudococcidae > Maconellicoccus > Maconellicoccus hirsutus. The sequence continues at coordinate 28,236 of QBDW01002194.1, forward strand.
GAAGACCGCGTTCTTTTCTTATAGTGAATATTTCGTTGAACTAGAATTTTTTCACTTGTCAATTCTATGCATTCTTATTCCGGCTCAATGAAGTTTCCCATTTGACATGCTAAAAGTAAAACGGAAGAAAAAACATCATCGTCTAATTGGATAAATACGCGATGTTTTTTATATTAAACGACTCACTCATCCAGGAGGTTAAACGGTGTTGCGAAGATATTAAAACGCATGCGCGTGCGTGGTGAAGCTTGGGAAATCTAACCGAGCAACGGAAAAACACGGGGATGATTTCTCATTTAAGGGTTCGTGCAGCCGCGTGAATCTTTTTACTTGTAGCAACTGTGTAGTATTCGGAGAAAGTAGCGATTGGATGCGTTCATTTGCTCGGATATCGTGTTTTGCGAAATTAAACGTTGATTTAATTTATTATGGTCTACGTTCAATAGTGATGTTACTTACGGGAAGCATGGTCGATGTCAGAGTTATGACAAATGAACAATATCCGCAAAATATATCGGCCAATTGCAAAAAAAGGGATACAGCAATTACTAAGCAGCAAAAAGGTCCATATCGAACTTCGCTTATTTTGGATAATGTCAATTATTGTAATTTGAAAGATCACAAGTGGTCTAGTTTGAGGATACCAAAAGAACACGAAAAAAATTCCACTGCATCGTTAGCTGGTAAAAAAACCTTATCGGTAAATGGAGGAATTGAGTTTTCTTCACCGCCACCTAAGGTGCCGTCACCAACAACACAAATCACTGAAGAGGTATGACAATGATTGTTTCTTGTGAGAATTAAAAAAAAATCATCTTATCCGTAGATTAATATTTATTATTTATGATATCGTTTTTGTTGCGATTTTATACTTAAGTTCAAAGACATGGCTTACAAGCAAAATTCCCTTATAGTTACATGGTGAAAATAGGTACTTACCTATTTATTCATATTCATGTGGGACTATTTAAGTAATTTTTATTTTCTGCGTTATTGTGGTAGGTTTTTTTCGAAAATTCGATTTAGTTTTATTTGAAATTCATCTCCGTTTTAAATAAAATAATCACAAAATTTAACTTCTCCAAGCGGTAGTCGAGTAAGTATTTATTTCGTTATCTTGAATTAATGTGAAAAGGATTACACTCGTTAACGGAAAAGTGAAGGAAATCCATTACTTTAAATGATGTTTCTCATTTTGAAAATCCAACAAAATCCCTGTGGTATTTAACTTCAAAAAACTTTTGTTCTCATGTCCTCTGTTTAATTTTAAAATGAAAGGCATCGAGACAAAATTTGAAACTTGACTACCTCTATATTAGGAACCTTTGCCTTTCATTTAATTTATGCAGCATCATTGTTGGAATTACTTTTTCGAGAAAATTACCCTTATTTTGTGTGTATTTAGGATTTTAAATTTCTCTTCACTACTTTTCAAAACAAATAAGTAATTTAAAGCAATGTGTTTAAAATCTGTGGAAATATGAATAGCTGAAATTGTTGCTCGAGAGTTTGAAAATAATATGTACTTATGTTTTAGCAAGTTTATTATTTTCATCTTTTATAAAGAATTTTCTGAAGATATTACATTCGTTGTAAATTAATCATATGAATTTTTAAAGCTAAAAACTCATAAATGGTCAGGAAAATGTAATAAGTAGGTATTGATGACGCTTTAAAACTGGTTCAAAATACTATAAGGTATTTTGGTATTTATGTTGATTTGCATTTTTCTCAAAGGTAAAATTCCTATTTTCTGGTTTAATTGCTTTTGTTACTTGGGAAAATTGACGGATGCGACGTTACTTCAAAGTACCTATTTATGAATCATTTGATGTAAACTTCCCTTTGGTGTGTCTTATTAAGTAAGAGCATTATTATCGTGAATGACGACTGTTGTTCATTACCAAAAAATTCGTTTAATATTGCCTCAGTCTTAATCCTGAAACGAAGACTTTGATTATTTTGAAGTATTTTTCTCGTTCATGAAATGAAAACGAATAAATTAAGTAATTTAAAATGTTTTTTCACTAAGCTACAAAGCAATTAAAAGTTTTCAAACGAATATAAACAACGGCAAAATGTTTTACAGCGAATAACTTATTTTTCATCTACAGGTGTGGGTGGGGTTGAATTTAAAATTAAGTTTGACTAAATAAGGTTTTTTTTCCATCGTGTAGGACTTGTTAACAGATGGATAAAGTTACCTACTTGCTGCTGAAAAAGCGGCAAAATGGGTAAATTATATTTATGTCGTATGAAAATGACCTTCCGAGCTTATTCGTCGTTACGGAGGCTTAATTCGCGAGAAAAACACGAATGAAATTTAGGTAAATAGAATTTAATAATCCTTTGATGGGTTGAACTAATGTTTGTAAATTTTACATCTGTTTATCCAGATGTGCTATAAAATGATAACATGAATAAGTAAACATTAATTCCCAAAAAGTGTGAACGGGGATTATTTCATGTGGAATAAAAACAGCTAGCGAAATGGTACGCTCGTTAATGAGATATGCATTTATAAAATATTCTGCAAAAAGTAATGCATTTTCATAGGTATTGCTTCGTTTTTCTCTCATTTATATGCATTCAACTGCAGATTACTTGAGCGCAAAATTCTATAGTGTGATAATCTTCGTTCATGATTAGATAAAGTAGGTATGTGAGTGTAATTAATTCGTGAATATTTTTAATCGCAACATAATTGTAACTGGGGCAAATTGAATTTTCAAGAGCAAGAACTACGCCATTTTTATGGTTTTAATTGGGTATTTTTCAGCTATCCAATGATGGTTTACTTTTTTGCGATTCAGAAATGTTCTTTGTGATTATGTTATCACAGAAAGTAGGTACCTACTACCTACATATTGAAATTTAGTTCAAGAATAAAAAGAATTAAATTACAAGTTGAATTCATTGCATGACACAAACTTTAAATTAATTTGACTGTATAACGATGAAACGCATTATTCAAAATTCCAGTTCCACTTTTTCAGTGCTTCATTTTTTTTTACAATCTCTTCACGTACAAACAACATGCCTACTTAGCGAATTTCCATTTCCTTACTTTGAAGGTTCAAGATGATGTTTTCTGTAAAAACGTCGACCTATTATAGTGGATGTAAAATCCGCCCACAGGAAAAAGAGCAGTACAAAAGAAAAGGTATCCAAGTGAAAAACAATTCGCGAATTTTTGTTGTAAAGATGAAAATAAAGGGGTCAAGGGAGGTTAAATCCCGCTTGTAACGTAGAATTATGTCCTTTTCTTGATATCCAAGGTAGTAAAAAATGATTTTTTTATTACAAAACTTTTTTTAACAATGTTCTCTGTTTCTTCTGAATTTTCTTTTTTATTCACGTACATACAATTTATAACAAGTACATACTACATATGTTTATATATCCTTGCTATAATCACGTTCACAATTTTCCAAAAATGCTTGCCAAATTGAAACGGTAAAAATCTGGATTTTCGTTTGCAAATTACGTTATTAAGTAGAACGGCGAACTGTCGACTTTGTGAAGTACTTTCTGTTCCATTTGAATTGAAATCTCACGACAACTCGCTTCCAAAACATTATTCCTACGAGATAATTTAGCGTGAAATCACTCCTCTTGAAATGTAGAAGAGATGTGTTTAATATTAAAATACTATATTTGAATGTTGAATTTGATTCGAACTAAGCGCTTATCGCAAACAAAGATGAAATTATTTACTGCATGACAGTCCGCAACTCTAATTTATGTCTATTTTGCAGAGCTAAACTTGTTGATGGTAACGTACTTGAAAATACATACTACATACTTCAGATTTGTGGTTAAGAAGTGAAATAGGTCTACCATAAAAGTTAATATTATCGTGTTTATGATTTTAATTTTTCATGATAAATAGAATTAACTAGGATGCATGTTGCAAATTTCTTCGAATTATTTCATGCCTTCTTTCATACAAAATTGAATAAATCGATAGAATAGGGATAACAAATTATTGTTTTACTAGTTAACTTATTTAGTAATGAATTTTTTATGATTTCGTGTCGGTGTTTTGAAGTTTTAACAGTTTGAAAATACTTTATTGATTCAGACGAGTATCATTTTCAAGGAGTACAGGTCAATTGTACTTTTCATTGAACGGAAAATCCATTAATAAAGGTTACTGTCTTGTAACTGTAAGACGAAACGTTTGATTAATTAGGCTTTTTGTGTGATTACGTTGAAAAAACTATTGTCTGAATTAGCTCTTATCTGATGATATCGAATACCAATTGTGTCACAGATTTTACATTGTAGCGAGTCTATCCTCCATTTTTTATGATTTCTATTCTCACTTAATTTGATTGCGAACGAAAATAGTTTGAACTCTTTTAGGTACGAGTATTTATGAATACATTTTTAATGCATCGCGCAACAAGGCATAAACATAAAGTAGGTATGTTGTTGTGAAAGGTACAGCGCCTGCGGAGTTCTGTAAATTTCAATTACCTACTTATCTAATTTGAAACTTTATCACAAAACTAACTTCGGAACTTTGTTTCGTATTGTAATGTGTAAAATATTATTTTGTACACGTTCGTTGTTTTTAGCATGTTTTTCACTCGTGTTCCGATATATCTTCGTATCGCCGGTGAAAGCAGATTACGAATTTTTCGGTAAATTATGATATCGAGTACCCAGTAAAAAACAAGTAAAATCCATTTCGAATAATTATGCGCTTGCTATATCGGATCAGATACTTAGTACCTAAATCTCACCAAGGTCAATTCATTGGGGATATTTTTTTATCCATTTGATGTTATTAATCGATGTCACCATGTAAAAGGTGTACTTACTATCGATTAAAAAATAACCTTTAATCATTTTAAATAACTTGGTATCTTTTGAAGGATTACACGTGTGGAAAGATTTTCAGCGGAAAATTATATTTCTTTTTGTTTCCAAAATTCAATTAGTACACATACGTAATTATCTCGCGTTTGATCAACTTAAAATCCAAAAAACATGCTCCAGTTAATTCTTATTTCAAATAATATATATTATTCGAGTTTGTAAGGAGACGGTTAAAGTTTATATTAATTTGAATTCAAGAAAGTTCGGATAAAACTTTTTCGACAAGTAGGTAGGTAGCTAGGTACACCGAGCATAATAAAGGTTACGCTACGCAATGGCAGCGAGGTACATTACAATCTACGTATTACTACGTCATATGTTTTGTAAAATATACTCCGTTTACTAGGCATATACATATTTCTGTTCTCACGGTGGCGCTTTGTCGTGTGTTGAAAACTTTGATGAATTAATAAAATAGTAGGTGCCCTAAGTACGTAACTACCTACGTGTTAATTAATCGTGACTTCATAGGAATCCCTGAAGTTTTATTTTTTTCTTAGTTAAAATTTCATGCTACCACGTGCCAAACATTCCGTTAGTTTCTTTCGCTGTCACTTTAAAAACACCTCTAATCTATTTAAATAATGTCGTTGAATTGAAATATCTCTCTCTACTAAATTAATTTGTCAATCATACATCAATATACTTAATTTTAACGGGGAGAACGAAAACTTTTGAGGATATTCTAAAGTTCGTTACTTAACCCCCCCCCCCCCGCCAACACATACGTGACAAATGTCACATACAGATTTATTTTCGTTGCGTTGCGTTACGCTTTAAGTAAACACCTAACCCGGTGGTGAATCTCCCCATACTTGTTCTCTATTGCAAAACCTCCCTTCTTGCCTGCCGAGCTGAGTGCATATTTCTTCATTTGAAGGGGCAAATATTTAAAAAATTTTAATTTTGAATTTTTAGCGTCATATATATATTTTTTTCATTTTATCTCGAAAAATAAACATTCTAGAGAAAAATTGATTATTATCAAAACCGTAGAGCATTCAATTTTCTTTCTTAGTAAGGCGATTAATTCTTTAATTCGAGCAACGATTCTCGAAATATTTCAGTTTAGAGTATTCTATAAAATATTTTTAAATATTAGACATTTATTTAGCAGAAATAAGGGGCAAATTATGCAATTTTCAATAGCCCTGTGTTGTAAAGTGATCCTGGGCATTCGTGAATTTTAGTTATATCAATATAAAAACAAAGGCGCACCCTAAAATCATTGGTATTTCAAAAATAAAAACAAAGTCACATTTGTCACATGTGTGGAGGCAGTACCTCGGAATCGAAACGTGGAGTACACGAGTTAAAAGTGATAAAAAGTTATAAATTAAAAGAATTTATTGGTAAGCATTTAAAAAAAATTTTTTTAAGGTTACATGACAAATAATTCTATGCTGCTATCGTTTCGATAAGCTTCTGTTGTTTGATTCCAAATTTTATATACAAGTGATTCAAATTATCCCCTCTCTTTTGAAATATTAGTCGATAAGTGCTTGAAACTGAAGCACCATTGTAAAGGAGTGATTTCAACCTAAAATTTCGTTTTTTTTCACTTGAGAAAGAAACGGGTAGCTTATTGTGGTATTTTGAGCCTGTTAAGAAACGCAATACTCGGGTTTTATTAAAAAATTCCTGGTGCACAAATTTTTGATCTTTCATTCATGTAGTTTGGTTAAAGGAAATTTGGTATAACCGAATTGAAAGCATGAATTATGTATTTCGACAAAAGTTACCTATTTTTTCTTGAATAATGTAAAAATTAAGTCACACATTTTCAATCTAAAAAAAAAGCAAAGGGAAAAATCGCCATTAAAACATTCAAATTAGGTTAGTATCTCTACCTATGTATTTGCAAAATAGTGTTGAAACTTGTGCAAAATAATTTGAAAATCCCCTTTAAATATGCGATTAAGCACGAGTATTACTAGATTCTTTTAAATTTCAAATTAGGTACCTATCTTTAAAAGTAGATTTTAAATAATTTTGAATTCGTTGGACACTGATTTCCAGAAACTATAACCAACAAATAAGCTAATTTCGTATTACTCGGAAAAAAAAAAAAAAAAAACTGACAAACCCTTGAGACGGGACTATGGGTGTAATGGATTGCATAACCAAATTTTGTAGGAAAGAGCACTAAAATCCTTTTAACGCTCGAGAAAATTGTAATGGCAAATTATCGCTCTATCAGACGAATAAGTGAACGTCTAAGAAAATTAGGAATTTTTATTGTGATACAAAAACATTCAATTCTATATGGTAATAAAACGGTATGCGAGAAATGCATTTATCGTCTTATCGATTTTATTATATTAACGAACCCTTCCACGCTGCGTTTGACATTTTATGCTCTGGTCAAAACGAACGTCTACGTAACATCAGCCAAAGTACGAATCTAAACCATTCAAAACTTGAAAATACTTTTTAATCTTAATTTTAATGAAAATATTTTCATTTTGATGTTTCATATTTTTTCACTACCCTGTGCGTTGATTGAATTTGATAAAAATAATGTTCAAAAAATAATAGCTAAATAAAAAACAATCGTTGAGTTTTATACGAGAAAAGATTTACTAACAATGTGATTACTGAACTTAAATCTCTTAATCTCAATTTAAAACTCCCTGGATTCAAGTTTTCATAACCTTTTTTATCGAGTTTTTGACTAATTTTCAAGTTTCTACAGAAAAAACTGAAAGCTTTTATATCATTCTTTATTCGTTTATAGTATTCAGTTTTTGATGTTGTATTTTACTAGGTAGTTGAACTGTAAAAAAAAACAAAACTCAAAGATATTTCGTTGGTAGTCAACTTGAAAAAAAAATCGACTTCCTTTTTATATTTTTCATAAAGCAAGAATAATGATTTTAGAGCGAATAGAGGAGTTGAAGTAGTTCGTCAGTGAAAAAAAAACTTCCTGATACTTATAGCTGTTCAGTTTCAATTATTGAATTACCTATTCGGGTATTGAAGATCATTCTTTTTTTCAAAACAAGCTTGAATTCATTTTCAGATATTAGGCACGTATTTAGTCAAATGTTGAGCAAAATGCGGTTTAAATAAGAAATATAGAAATTTCTCGCAAGTAATATCAAAGAAGTAACGCCCAAGTATTGGTGAAACATTAAATATAATTTAATAAAAAGAAGAAAATTTCGTAATGTACGTTTAACAACTGTTTGAAAATATTTTGCAGCTGTTCCGAATTGAAATCTTTTTCTCGTTTTATTCCTGAGGGACGTTTTGATTGAATCAAAAAGAAAACTTGTGTGTTTATCGAACTTACCAATAAACGCATTACTGAGATTTCTCTGGTATGTTTCCACATTTTTTTTTCTCAAATGTTGAAAATTCGTCAAAGTATTAAATTCATCATGTAACGTTCGGTCTATCGTAACTTATTTGAAGTATTCAGAAGAAAAACGTAATTTTCATTGGACAGTGATCTTCATTTTGATAGAGATTCGATGAGTTGTAATAAAGTGGTTATCCGTCTAAACTGAAAATTTACAATAATGGGCAATTGAATGTAAAATTAGTTAAAATTTGCTCAAACTCACTGTCGTTAGGTACTAGGTAGTAGGTACATACCTATTTGACATTTATTTTGAGATGCTTCATGTTTTCATAAATTGCATTATATAGGTACCTCTACCTATATATTATGGAGTAGTAAAAACATTAATGCTCAGTTAATCATTTATATTCTGCAGCTTTGTGCAGCCGAGCTATTTTTTTGTTTATCTTGGGGCTAGAGTGCGAGATAGAAGAAAAATCAATAATGTGAACTCGTCCGGCTTAAAACGCGAAAGTTAAAATGTACACATCTAATTGTATTTTCAATGTCTTTTCTATATTATTTTATATTAACTAGTAAAATAATAAATATACCTACACATCCGTTGGTAAATGGCAATTGTAATTTTTGCACTAATACGAAATAAGTGGTAGGTACTTAGGTAGGTGGTGGATATCAAGGTAGTAGGTAATACTAAAGTAGACATAATGCATACATTTTCGAGTATATGAATAGAGTAAATGCTTCTATTCCTTAAATACGAAGTTTTTCTCGATATAATCTATATTGAAAAAATTTCGTTTTCAATGCTTAAATCACTATAATACGAAAACTTATCACTATTAAATTTCCTTTACCTGATGCTAAAAATGTAATGATATTAAGCACATTCGTAGCTGTGTTTAATTACCTTTATGTGTATTTGTGTATTATAAGCGTAGTCATGCGAACATCCAATTTCACGTTATGCAATTAAATTGCCATTTTCGCTTCATCAGTCACATCGAGCATGAGATCTTGAAAACGAATTGTCGGTGTTTCTTTCCACGAGCGTAATTCCGCTAGCTCAGAAGTGTAGGTGGAATCAAATTTAAATAGAATTAACTAGTGTACCTTACCTACCTATAGCTGAAAATAAGAACATCTACATATAACGCTTGGAGTTTCAGTTGTACCCTAATACTTGATTAAATATAGCGTTGATAGAAAAAACATGCAAGTTCTTTGGTTGTTATGAGGTTTTTCAATTTTATATTTGTAACAGAAATGTATTCCAAACTCACGAGTAATAAGTTTTCAAATTCTTGACGTGTAAAAATCAACATTGGAATTACGTTTTCTTTCTTTGAAATGTTGGTTCTTCCGCATCATTGAAATTATTTATAATCAACTACTTAATAACATTCGAGTTTCTTCGAAATTATCAAGGAAAATTATCTTCTTTCCGTAGAAGAGTTGGAGAGTTGGATTTTCCTATTTTTTATGTTTTTGCTACGAGTAATTTAATCATCAAAGGTGTCAGGGTGTCAATACCATCGCGTCACCGGCATCGCGTAAAGTTATCAGTTTGTATTCGTACTAGTGATTTAAAAGATATTGGACATCTTTGATAATTTTTTGCTCATTTGAGTGTGTTATTTTTTGAGTAGTATGTAATTTGTTCGAAAACATTTTTATTAAATATTTCGCTTTAATCACGTTGTCGGTAATGCATAACATTATTTTTTTTTATTTTAAATACCCATTCATGGCATCACTTATCTATTCGTCATTTGCCAACCAGAGGCGAAGAAAATTTGTTCCTTGTATTTATATCTTGATAAATTTATCTATAAATTGTTTACGACAGATTAAAATAATACGGCCAGCGGCAACGACTAAACAAAAGTACATGGGCTGAAAGACCGTATAATCTTCTTTCTGTATAAATTTTATCAAGGGAGTTATGTATTTATAACAATTATTTTAATCATTTCAAATGGTTCAAAAAAATAAAAAAATGATATGAATAATACATTTTATGCGAATTCAGCATTCATCTCAAAGTACAAAATATAAAATTACAATTTTTTTGCAAAATTTTTAGATTTATTGCATATAAATGTCTATCGAAATACGTTTAACTATTTTAACACGTTTTATAAATTACCAAAGAGTAACATAAAACAGCACGTAGGCCTATTACTTTATTATCCTAGTTTTTGCAGTCCAGTAAATAATCAAATAATTCATTACGATTGCATATTTGCATTCGATTCAAACTTCAAAGCACAAAAGATGGATTTTTTCATCTAAGTAAGAAAAGAAAATTCGTATGATGTTGTGCTAAACCTTTTTTTGCCGCGTTCATTTTTTTTTTTTTTTTTTTTTACTAATATATTATACATAATGACCGAAGACCCAATGGTCTTTTTTCGTGTGACTAGTGAATGTGTAATGTAGCGTGACGCAAATGCATCAGAAGCATTGCAATTTCGTGTGTGTAAGTTTATCGGTATTTTTCTTGTTCATCGTCATCACTTTCAGTTTTTAGATGAACGACTATGAAAATGCATATTGTTTGGTAGCTACTTCATTATGTGCGCGGAATTTTATTTTTCAATTTGAAAAATAAATAGTGCGATTAAAGTGATATTACTTCATGATTAAAAATATCAATATTTGCATTAAAATGAGTTTGGATAAACCAAATTCGCCGTTGAAAACGGTAGGTGTAGGTAAGTAAGTGTTGACGATAAGAAGAAATTTTGAGATTTTTGTTGATAAAAACTAAAGTGCTTTTGAGTTAACCATAAAATTAACTGGGACGTAATCATGAGAAAATTTCATTAGACCTGTCATGTATCTACCTACCTATCCATTTTTTCAAAGAATAGAACAAGGAACTAATATTAATGACGTAACAACCGATCGTGATTTAAAAGGGTTAAAACAAAAGTACTGAAAAATTTACTTTGATTTGAACAATCTTGATTTTCTTTTAAAAATTAACTAAGCTCTTGATTAACATCTATTTATTAATATTATAATTGCCGTTCTTTAAGGGTTTATCAATTACTAAACTTTTTAAACAGAATTTTATCAGTGAAACTTTGTTCTAAACCTTAAAAAATAATTTTCTCTTCAACATTTTGAATTTTTTAATTAAATAATTGTTTTGGTTTTTTCATTATCTACTTTCTTAATCGTGCTTATTTCATTAATAATACGAATGTCTTGTAAAATATGCGCTCTTAAAATTTCATCCATTGGAATGAAAAAATTCTCTTGTTAAATTGCGAAAACTTGATGAAATTCTTGAAGTTATAACTTTCTGCGCATCGAAAGTTTGAAGTTGGAAATACTGATGAATGAAATTATGCGTTATTACGGTTATGTAACTTATGCTGACGATTACTACTTGCTTATGTGATCTTGTCGACTATTAGATGGTCGTAGAATTTTCAACTATGTACTCGTATAAGTTATTTAATATTCTCTCAATTGTATGATTTCCCAAATATGATGTATTAGCTTGAATTTACGTAAGCGCAAATCAGTCATTAAGTATATCAAAATCTAACCAATCGTAAATCATTGCTTGTTTTTGTAACATCATTAAAAGAGAATCGTAAAAGCATCAGTGTTCTAGCTTTTAAAATTTGAACATACATAAAAAGCTAAACGGGGGAAAAAAGGAAGAATTTAAAAAGAAATGGCGTCGATTAACTTCATACTACGTAGAACGTGTTTAATAGTTATATGGGCGATAATTACTTTATTAACGATGTATATAAACATTAAGTTTTGAATAACGGCCAAATTTCAAATTTGGTTTGTAATAATACTCGACAACAATGACAGCCTGCTTTTTAGTTGGGGTAAACGTCTTGTGAGGTATTTTCTTAATGCATGTTGTGGTATGAAGTACCATATATGTATCATTTATCAATGCAGCAGAAAGCCGAAAAAGTTCTAGCAGAGATGGGAAAACGTGGATTTGTCTACGACGCGACGCGAATTTTCTGTTGATTCTGTATTACAGTGGAAGACATTTTTTGACCACATAATACATAACATGTCTGTCCTTTTCTAAAAACTTAACTTATCCGAGGAATATTTTAGCCGAAGGAAACCAACTTAGTCGTGGGTGGGCGGCAGGTTTTCCCAAGTATGAACATCGCAAAGATTTGTTTTAGATTTTTTAACCTCAACGATGCCCTTGAAACGTGCTTAAAACTTCAAAGGCCTGTTAAAAGTTGTGTTTCGTTTATATTTCCAAAAAAAAATTGGAAGTCAACTTCGATACACACAGTACTGGTGTACTGTGCTTTTATAATTTTTTCTTTAAGTCAAAGTTTGCATGCATAATTGCCTATCTAAATACTCCGAAACATGTTTTTTCTATGTATAATTATTTATACGTATTTTTGGTTCTGTAAGTTTTTCTTACAAAAATACTTATAACTTTGTTGCGTCTTTGCGATGGTCACAGGTGAAAAATTGTCCTATTGTATCCGTTTGCAGAAGAAACGTTACTTTTGAGCGTACCTAGCAGATTATTCCAACCACGCGTTCTTATTAAGAGCTTTTTTATGCCTGAAAATTCTGGCATTTTTTGGCTATATGCCCGAATAACTGAAATTGTTGAACATTTCGTCATGATTCAAATTCTCTCACGAATTTTTCGTTTATTTTAATTCGACGTACCGCGTTTATGTAAATAATATCTACTAAATAAAATTTCGTTTGTAATTAATAATACATAATCGTTTAACTTGTGAATTCTAAAAAAGGGTATGTCACCATTAATTATTTTTATTCCTTATTCGTTAGAAATACCTGTACGTATTTGAAAGAATTTAAGCCTATTTTAATTGAAAATTGGATTTTTTCCAGGTCTTGTCTCTTGGTGCGGATATCTTACCAGAATATACTCTACAGTCACCACGTATTCATAAATGGACTATTTTACACTACAGTCCTTTCAAAGCGGTTTGGGATTGGATAATATTATTATTGGTCATGTATACGGCCATATTTACGCCTTACGTTGCTGCATTCCTACTTCATGAAACAGATTATGTGACTGGCAAGATAAGGCATGATCCGATGTGGATTATTGAATTGATAGGTAATTCGTTCATGAGAAACAGGTATTTATGAATCTTTGTTTGGGAGTGAATATAATGGAAAAAGTATTAAAAAAGTGAAAAAGCGTAAATTTGTAAAAATTAAGATTTCTGTTTGATATGAAGACAGTTGTATTACGAGGTCTTGCCGATTTTTCAATATAAAAAAGTGAACTTTATGTACTTAATTGTATTAAAACTTGAAATTTACCCGAAAAAGTATTCAAACGGTGTAATTCCTCGTTCAAGATAGTTGGCTAATTTGAAGAATGTAACTATTGCAAGCAAATAATTCGATTTGTTGTTTCTGATTGGCAATCAAAAGTTCATTTACAGTCTATTAAATAAATAAAATGTAATTACGTTTACTTAATTTATTATCGTTTTCATTGCAGTTGATGTGACGTTTGTTGTGGATATTTTGATTAATTTCCGTACAACCTATGTAAATCGAAACGACGAAGTTGTATCTCATCCTGGTAAAATAGCTTTCCATTATCTACGTGGTTGGTTTCTAATTGACCTAGTAGCCGCTATACCTTTTGACGTCTTCGTTATGGGTAAATCGTCGAATAACCCCACAGACGAGGTAAATCATCTTCGTGTCTATTTTCGTTTTAGAATACATAGAATACATTATCATCCCTACTTAAGTGTTCACACATACATCATGAGCTTTAGCTTTATATGTTTTTCATCGGGTTGAAAAGTCATCATCGGTCGTAGTTCGCATTTTATACCTCCTATTCATTTTCAGAATTATTCTTTTCTTTGTGTTTAATTAGCATTGTACCATCGTAGAATTATCAAAATATGTTTGTTTGTTTTCTCCTGTGAGTGTTCATGTAATTAATTTCTAGGTATATCAACCTAGTTTCGTATTCCCTTCCGAATGCCCCTATCGTATGCTAACTCTACGCAAAGGTCTAACAGGTACATTTTGTGTTGTAAAAAAATTATTTTTAAAGAAAATTTTCATTTTTGATTACAAACTTCAAAACTTTTTATCAAGTAAATGAAACAAAAAAATGGAAGATAAACATTCATTATTTATCTGAGAACTCTTGTAAACCAATCGCTTAGAAATTACGCTGAATTTAAATATCGTTTGAAATTTGTTACGCGAAGTACATTTCTATGATTAGGTATGTACGAATACCTACGAGTAATATTAGGTTACAGAAGTAAGTGCTCACGAAAGTTCTAGCAATTTCTTATCACGTAAAACACATTTTTTATGAGACGAACAACCTTGAGTTATACTCAAAACAGGCTTTTCTTAAATTCATCGCTTCGGGTAAAAGCAACAACTATATATGAAGCTAGATAGTGAATTAGAACTATTTTCGAATCTATCAAAATCTCAACTAAAACACCAAATGAAATTAAATACTTAACGTAAGATGAATAAAAGGCTATAAGCTAATTTATACCTTGTTTGGTTCGCGGATTTTCAAACTATTAAATCTAGTTGGTGGTAAGAAAACAACTTCCTAAACCTGTTTTCTTGGCGAAAGGTAGGTACCTATTCTTTCGTCATTGATTTGGATCCATAACCGAAAGGAAATAAAGTAGCAGTTATAAAAACAATATATAAATGATGAACAAGAAATAAGCCAATGATGAAGTTTAAAAAGTAATAAAAACATCCACCAAAATTTTGATAGGTACTAGGTACATTACATATTTTATTTAAGATTGTTAAGAAATTGATTTGTCTTTCCGGTTGTAAAAATTATCCGATTAGATATTTTATCAATGTTTATCTTTCAACGCTTTTTATTGTAAATTTATAAAATGTAAGCACTACGGAAAAACCGAATTTAAAAAAACCTATAAATGGGCTCGCAAATTACCGCTTTTCTTTAGAAAGGAAAAAAAACCTTGCACATTTTTATCGAGACACCAAATAAAATTATTTTTACCAATTTCAGGTTAACATGGAAAAAGAGGAGGTCAGTAGTAAGGAATTTATGTTTTTTTTCTTAAATAATATAGCGTGTAATAGCACTACGTATAGTCAATTTAATTTTATCTATTTTCTTCAACACCTTTGCGTTTTTTTCTTCTTGAGCCTCTGTTTTATGAAATTGAATGTAGAAGTTTAATGTTGTAAAACATAGGTTTCTGAAGACAGTATGGCTGTTTATAATTTAACGAAATACCGTGGCGCTTTTCACTAACACTATGCGTATAATAGATAAAAGGATTCTCATCTCAGTAAATCAGCATTTACAAATTGATATCAGCTTTATAGTCTTATTGGCAAGTATTTGTAGATTGATTGAATGGGTAGATGGCGTAATTTTTATTCTGCAGAAATTCACATTGACGTAGCCCGGTACCTGATTGCCTACTTATGCTTGGAACTTGTCATTCATTTGGTTTATGTACATTGCGAGATGATTATAATTGAAATCACTTTTTGTAGTATCATTATCTGAATCGCTGAATGAAATCTTCATATTTTTACAAATTATATATTTTCATCACTAATTTCTAAATAACTCGATATTTATTTAGTTGCATTATGTATATTATTACGAGTCATTACTGTTATTATTATTATTTATTTTTCAAATTTTCGTTTGCTTCGTTTTATCACTTTTTGTGGTCAGATAAAATTGCATCTTGTCAACTGTGTAATTCTAAAAACATCGAAATGTTGAAAAAATTTCCATGAAATAGGTACTGGGTATCCAATTGTTTCGATAGTTTTATTACAGTAGGCTTTATTTTTTATTCAAAGAAAAAAAAAGATTTCTGTGCTCAATTTGCAAAACACCGAACTTGGAAAAAATGAAGTTTACTCAAAATGCAAAAAATAAAATATCAATCCAGCACGTTGAGTTCATTCAATTCAAAATCATTGTTCCATCGTTGTTTATACTTATTCATTTTATGTTTACTAATGATATTTACCTAGATACCTACACATAAGGTGCACCTTCTTTTTAACATCACAGCGTTCCACAAGTGTTCGCTTCCCACGTAGTACATTTTATCTCTTGTATCTTTATACATTAGATTAAAAATTGAACCTATCTAATATTCACGAATTCGCGAATTCAAAGCTTTTTAAAAGTAACGTTCGAGGGTTATTATTTTTTTATTATACAGAATATTTTTTATTATGGCTTTTTAAAGAGCTTAAAAAATTACACGTGAAGCTTCAATTTTTTTTTCAATTGAGTATGTAGTATCTGTGTTTGGATTCGTGTAATTTACGCACAGATTAACAAAATATTTCATAATTAAATTAATTTTGAATTACATAATATCGGAAATTATTTAGAAAAAATTTGAGACAGCGCAGAGTGTAATTTTTTAAGAACGAAGTATGGTTAATTCATGTTTTATAATGTCATATTTTACCTGCATAAAAATTTTCTTTTTCAGACTACTACATTAATTGGATTGTTGAAAACCGCTCGTTTATTAAGGTTGGTGAGAGTAGCCAGAAAAATAGATCGATACTCAGAGTATGGTGCGGCTGTGTTGCTTCTGTTAATGGCATCATTTGCTTTAATTGCTCATTGGTTGGCTTGCATTTGGTATGTGTTTAGTTTATAATTTTCTAAAATAGATACCAAATAAAATTTTTGCGTTTCAGTAAAAATACGATATTGTTTATAAGATGTTATAAAATGAAAATTGCACAAAAATGACCACATGTTGCGTCTTTTATGAATTAGATGAATTTGAATACATAGGTAGACTTTGATGAATAGATCCAATGTTATAGATACCCAGTGTATAAACGTAGACCCATGTGTGGTTAGTACTTAGTGATTTTACGACTTTAGAAAATTAGAGGAACGGATAATTTTTCATAAGAAATAGGTCTCATCGATTTAAAATTTGATTTTCCATTTACATAGAATATTGACATGAGTAATATTTGTAGAAGAATTGTTTAGGATCGGTACTTTGAGCGTATATTTTATAATTTATTCATTATAATAGAATAATTGGTAGTTCATAATTCCTTAATTTTATCTCCAGAATGTAGCACGGTTTATTCGTAATGTTTTTCATTGATCAAATTACCGAAATTGTAAGAGTAGAAGCAGCTAAAAGTATAGTAAAGGTAGTAAAATCTAGTTGGAAATTATTTCAATACAAGGGGCCACTTCAAAGGAATGAAATTTTGAAAATGTACACAACAGACCTTAAGGGTGTAGCTTTGGTCATGGGTTCATATCCTGAATTTTAAACTTTGCCTCGGACAAAACGAATGATTTCTTTTCTTTACTTCTCAGTCAAACCATGTTATGTTTTACAACTACTCGTATTGAACCTTTTTGGCACGTTTCAGAAGTGAAATGTATAAATCATCGTCAACATAACTTCACTGTTACAGGTATGCTATTGCAATAACTGAAAGACCTCATTTAACCAGTAAAGTGGGGTGGTTGGATATACTGGCCAACGATACTCAGCAGTACTATAACAGCAGTGATACTGAAGGAAATAAAAGTGGTCCTTCGATAAAAGTAAATTTCAAGTTATTATTCCGTAGATAGACGCACATCACCTTTAAATGTTGAAATTTGTATCATTCGAGAAAAATTAAAATCGATTTATTAGGAAAAGACATACGAAATGATAATTTTTTTTGTCAACGGTTTGTTTAGATGGATGATTAAAAATACATGCATGTGTCCCATAGGTAGTTGATTTTACAAAAAAAAAAAAATAATAATAGAAACAAAGTACTTTTGTTGTAAGTACTTCATATTTTGTATATGATTTTGTGCTCTTGATTTGAGAACGATGAGATTTTAGTGACGCAAAAGGTTTTTTCTCGATTAGATTTTTTTTTTAATTTAAATTTTTCGGCGGTTCATGATTTGTAGGTATAACGCTATTACAGTCTATTATGTCGTGTCGTTATCTTGAACATTCAATATGTTTTATTCACAAACTGTAATTCAATTAATAAAAAAGAGATAAAATTCATGAACGTTTTGATTTCAGTCAAAATACATCACCGCTTTGTATTTTACATTCAGTTGCCTAACATCAGTTGGTTTTGGAAATGTTGCCGCTAATACTGATTCAGAAAAAGTGTTTACCATTTGCGTTATGTTAGTGGGATGTAAGCGTTTAATATTTTAATATAATTAAAAAAGCACACAAATTAAATTACAAGAATACATTAAAACTCTTATTATTCACTTCACTTTAGCGTTGATGTATGCCAGCATCTTTGGTAACGTTTCGGCCATCATTCAAAGATTATACTCGGGTACTGCCAGATATCATACCCAAATGCTTAGAGTACGAGAATTCATAAGATTTCATCAAATTCCAAATCCACTGAGGCAAAGATTGGAAGAATATTTTCAGGTAGGTACTAGTTTTCAATTAAGGACGCAAAGGCTCGGTGATTTTGTAATTTTTGCGGCATAACGTTTTCGCCTTCGTAAAACACTTTCACAATGAATTTGCGTTATTTTGCTCATTACATCCTTTTTACAGTCGATTGTATGTATTACTTCTTTTTACAGCATGCTTGGACGTACACAAATGGTATTGATATGAATAGCGTTTTGAAAGCTTTTCCAGAATGTTTACAAGCCGATATTTGTTTACATTTAAATCGAAATTTGTTAAAAAACTGCAGCGCATTTAACGGTGCTTCTCCAGGATGTCTTAGGTAAATATATTTACAAACTTTTCCTATATTGGAAGGTTTGTTGAACGTTTAGACGTGTAATTCTAAATTTAATTAATTAACAGAGCGCTTTCCTTGAAATTCAAAACAACACACGCTCCTCCTGGCGATACACTAGTTCACCGTGGAGACGTATTGATTTCTTTATATTTTATTTCAAGAGGCTCCATCGAAATATTGAAAGATGATGTTGTGATGGCTATTTTAGGTAATAATCACAGTAATCAGTATTATTTCTTCTCATTTCCGACGAAATTTCCAAACAGTTTTAAAATATACGCTTTGAAATTTTCAGGTAAAAATGATATTTTTGGCGAAAATCCATGTAAACATTTGACTTTAGGAAAATCCTCATGCAACGTTCGAGCTTTAACTTACTGTGATTTACATAAAATTCATCGCGACGATTTACTCGATGTGCTGGAAATGTACCCAGAGTTTTATCACTCGTTTTCAGAAAATTTAGAAATAACTTTTTACATGAGAGACGTAAGTGTTTATTTGCGCTTTGCACACAATCATTTTCAAAGTATTTATATAAATTTTGTTATTTTGAGGATGAACAAGCCGGAGTTGATCCAAAGAAACGAAAATTCCTCGCCAGAGTTAGATCTCGTTCTAGTTCGCAAGAAGCAGCAGGTGGCGGCGATGAAGGAGCGGGTGGTGGAAATATCGATCTAGATATTAGTAATTCACAATCTCATAGGTTTCAACGAGAACGGAATAGTTTAGATAGTGGAACTGACTTCCAACATCAAGAAAATCAGCATAACAATAACGACTCTAACTGGTATCGGATTTTCGTTTACTATCGTTAAAATTGTGAATTATTATCAAATACCCGAGTTCTTTATTATAGTGATAAATGTAGTGGTTATGGTATATTGGAATTCAGCACTGATAAAGCGGGGCAGGATGTCACTCCAATGAATTTTCAATTTCCAGAAACGAACCAGTCACGTTCTGCGATTGATTCTATCACCGGTAGGACTGTAATTTTAAAGAATTGGTAGTTGCTTTGGCATAAGTAGTAAACAACTAGGTATTTTCTCTTAGGCGTGTTTAATCAATTAAAACGAAGCTTGACTGATATACGTTCGCATACCATAGGCTCAAAGTCGTCGGCTAAAGAAGATGACGGCTTTTCGCAGTCAGGTAATATACCTACTTGCTGTGAATTAATTTGGCATAAAGAATTATTCGGAGAAGATAACAATGCTTAATATCAGCTTTATACTGTATTGATAATGTACGATGCGATATTTGAATTGATTTATAAAATTATTTGACGGTGTGTGTCGCTTTCGTGATTTTGGCTTATAGAGTAAACTTATTGATGCGGTGGCTTCGAATGAATTTAAAAAAAAAAAATATTTTAATTCATTTCAAAAAATTTGTAAAAGAACGTACAGTAATTAATGTCAATGTGGGAAAGAAAAAGATCGAAGGTGTTCAAAAAACAGTGATATAAAGTACCTATTCATCTTTTTGGGTTACTTAGTGGTGGCTAGGAGTACTGGGTACTTTGGTGGTCATCCCAGTGTCTTCATTTGTTTTCAAAACCAAACATACCAACTCTACTACTTATACAAATGCAAAC
Source organism: Maconellicoccus hirsutus (assembly GCA_003261595.1). NCBI lineage: Eukaryota > Metazoa > Arthropoda > Insecta > Hemiptera > Pseudococcidae > Maconellicoccus > Maconellicoccus hirsutus. Next base: position 48,821 of record QBDW01002194.1, read on the forward strand.
ACTCAACTTCACGAATAATATCATCAACTAAATCATAAAAAATTGGAATAACATGAATACATTAGCTTACCTACTTGCTTTCATGCTGTCATTGCTAATATGTATCATGCAGGCTGCCCGACATCGGCTGAATTAAGAATTAAGCGCAGTTCCAGTTCGCAGAATTTTAAATATTATCTTAATTCTCCGCCCGATTTATTATCAGAAAGTGAACCTTTGTTGGAAAATCAAATGTTGGGTAAGATTATGCTTGAACATCGTATTGCTTTTAAGCTTGATGAATAATGATTGTTGAAAAAAAAAAAAAATACAATAAAATTCTGTACGTACATTGTCACATTTTCGTAAGTACAAGTGTTATATTTACATAATGTATTTATTTATGTATTTTCAGCCTCCGACTCCGGTGAACCAACTCCTAGACATGAAAAGCGTGATATATGCTCAATTAGTAGTAAAAATATGTATCGAACCCAAGCTAATGTGCAATCGCAATCGCAAACGCAATCGATGTCACCAACAGATAGTAATAGCAATATTGTCGCGCAACCTGGGACTTCCACTGCTCAATATATTTCTCCTGTATCTCTTAGTCCATTACATTCCAATACTAATTTGTTTCAGTCATTTGCCGATGGTAAAAAGCATTTCTCATGACTAAACTACTGATGTTTAATATGATTAATACAGTAATGTAATCTTTAAAAAGGCAAATCACCTGGAAGTGCGACAGTGGTTAATATTTCTAACATGGGTTGTTCGTTCTGTGGCGTTTCAAAAACTGATATGGAGCTTCATAACAGAATTGACGAAGTTTCTAGGTGATGAATGGTTACATTTAAAAATGCGTTTGTGGTCAAGTGTTAACTGTCGGTGAATGACAATATTTTTTATTTTTAGACAAATTGAAAATTTGAAACGGTCTGTTAATGATGATGTAAGGCTGATTCTAGCATTACTCACTCAACAAAATACATCAGTAGTACCAGACATTAATTTAGTAAGTATAAATTATGGTGAAGTACTACCTTCAAAAGAAACCTTTACGTTTATATAGGTTTTACTTACGTATGTTATAAATTTTCTAATAGCCTCAAGGTGATGCTAGTCTTAAATTACCAAGATCACCTATTACCAGATCCTACAGTAATTCTAGTCACGAAAATATCAAAAAGCCCAAGCCATGCTTTAGGTTTGTTGAAATAAAACTTCGAATTATTTTATGTAATTGATTCTCCTATATTTAAATTAACAGATCGCTGTTTTTTTTTCACAGAAGTTCTTCTCAAGACGAATCAAAAAGTTCAATTAGATTGCAAGAAATGTCTGCTCGTACAAACTTTGATTCTTCTTCAAGTGTTCCAAAAAGGAGTTTATCTCAACCAGTGAATCTTTCACAGGTGCTTGTTTTATATAATTCATTCTCGCATCACAATTCGTTTTATAAATTACAACTTTTCAATTTCAGTCTCAATGTAGAAGTAGTCAGGAACTGTTAAGAAATGATGCGTCGACTTCCATCGAAACAAGGTGAGTAGTGTACCTGTTTATACCCATTTCAAGTCTTTTTTTTAAATTCTCTATGAACTTTATAATCATTGTCGGTAAATTATTTAACGATTTATTCAGCAACGAAAGATTAACCGTTGAGTTGCCAGTTGTAAAAAAGCGACAGCAATTCGCTGAAAAAACATCGATCACCAGTGATGAAATAACCGATGGCGAATGCGTTCCATTAGCTCCACTCGCTAGGCTCGATTCTCTTCAAGAAATGGTTGGTGATATTTCTATATTTCGTTCTTGAATTAGACAAATGAATATTTACATCGAAATTCGAAAGTATTGAGTTGAATGGTGTTTTTACAGGATGTGTACAGTGGTGACAACATGGAAACGTCAACATCAAGATCACCTTTATAGTTTCACATTCAGATGATATCGTTCAATAATTCATTATGAATATTATTAATTTTTGTTACATTTTCGACTTCATTTGCACATAATTTTGGAATTTTTATATTTTTTTGTTTTATTTAAAAAATTTTTATATACGTAGTTTACCTGATTTGAAGATTGGGATAGTGACAAATTACACCATTTTTTGAAATATTACCTATTATATAGGCCTATATTTTGTTGCATGCATGCGCCTGTGCGTAGCCTATAAAGCAACGTATTGCAAAAATATTGTTTGTTCTGGATATTTGTTAATAATCCTACTTGCGAAATCAATGAAACGTTATTTTGAAAGTGAGTGTAACGTTTTAAAAACTTGAAAACATTGAAAATGTTGTTTAATTTAAAAGTAATAGTGTTAATTGGGCATTTGAAATTCGAATCGCGTATTTTTTTTCGACTATATCGAATTGTACAAGATATATTTTTATGAGCCAATCGCAAAATGAAAGTCATATTGTTACCTTTTTCGAATAGATAGTGATGTATGATTTGCGCTATGCATCATACTACGGCTATGCTGTACAAGTGTTCAGCTGTTTCCGTGTACCTATCTGTTAAATTGTGTACGTTGAAGTAGATAGAGCTACCTTTGATTTCGCTTCGCATTCTATCATGAGAAATTGTAAAAAAAATCCAGTAATTTTTCAAACGAAGTTACACTTTTGAGGCGCGAGGAAAAATCAAGATAATTTTAAAACGAAAAAAGTGATTTGGGCCGTAGAATTGTTCCAACTTTTTTCTGCAAAGCAATTTTTTGAAATTTTTGAAGCAGTATTTTTGTGATATAATTTTACATGAGTAAGTACATTGAGGTGTGAATAAGATTTTGATTCTGAAGACTGTTTGAATGTTGAAGGTCGCATTATTGCTATCTCGACTGCCAATTTTTCGCAATTTCCTTTTACCTCTTTTTTTTCATTATCGTGACTTTATCATTCAATAACACCAGAGCTGTGTAATTCCTGCATTATGCAGCTTCATTTATTTTTTTGAAAGGTCCGCTCGGCTGTAGGAATTCATTTGTTACAATAATGTTCAAATTTAGAAGAATCTACACATAAAACCCACGAATTTATATTTCCTTTACGAATTTTAGTTCTTATTTGATACCTTTTCTCGTGAAAATGTATAGGTACTTAATAATTACCTACTAGTATGTTTTGACATTTTTACCTGAGTATAGGTATAGTGATGTTTTCTAGTCATTGCCAACTTAATTGTTATACCTATTTAAGCTGTTTTTGATTTTTAAACAAATTAATTTATCTAAAATGTTTTAATAACAGTTTTATACGTCATTTTTATTTATATATTTTGAAGCAATAAATTTCACATCCTACTTAAGTATTTTCTAATTCTTTCAATCAAATCAAAAATAACTTGAATACTCAAAGTTCAATTTCCAGAACGAATATAAAACGTAAGTTTGTACTTAAATAAATAAAATACTTACAATATAAAACAGACGAAAAGAAAAATGAAGTTTGATAAGACATCTATTAGCTAAAAAAAATTGCACGTACAGATAAAAACTTCGTAGATTATTACCTACATACGATTGATTCCCTCGGTTTACTTTTCTTCGTGATCCGAAGTCATTTCTAAAGTCTCTAAAGATTCATATTTGGATAGTCGAAGTCTTAATTCTTTAATTAAATCATTTTTTTTTAGAATAATTTTTTTCATATTGTTGTAAGCAGCTGTACTGTTGAATTTTTTTTCCAATTCCTGCAACATGAATGCAAACCATAGAAATATTGATATACAAACAAATCAAATTGTCTACTGCAATGTACCGAAATTGCAAGTCTTACCATTTCTGCAAGAGTAAGTTGAGCTTGCGCGGCATTCACTTTTTTCTTCATATCTTCTATTTCATGACTTATTTGTTCGGCCAAAACTTTATCATAATCCTCTAGAATTTTTTCAGAATCAGAGTTCTTCTGTATTTGAAAAAAAAAAATCAATATTTAAGAAGTTTAGAATGGTATTCAAGTATAATTTGTGCTATTTCCTGAATTAATGAATGTGAATTGAACTACCTAACTTGAAAAACAGTTTTGGTCAAATCTCATTCCACAGGTATCTACGCTTACCTATTGCCTTGTACCTACCTGCTCGTGTAGTAAGCTTTCTTCTGTAGTTTTTCTTTCAATGATTTCTTGTAAACTTGTGATAATTGCATCTTTTTCACCGATTTTAATCAACATATTTTCTTGTTCTTGTCTCAGTTTTAAAATCTACGCAAATGATGAAAGCCGTGGTAAGAAGGTAAAATAATGAATTAATGATGAATTGAAGAACTTCATGCATGTATAGAATAATACGAAGTAGCGCAAAGCAAACGAACCTTTTCTTGTAAATTTTTCGTATCATTTGACAACTCTTCTTTTTCTTTTTGTAAATTTGTAATTTCCAATCTTAAAATTTCTGAGGTTTTTTCTACATTCAACGTCAAAGGTGTTAATTTAGGCTTATCTAATTTTAACGATGGGAGATTCTCAAAGTCTTTCACTTTTTCCAATAACTCTCTAAAAAAAAAGAGAAGAAAAACAGTTAATTTCATTTGAATTGATTACTTTGATAATATTCTGGTGTTGGGGTGCATTATTTACTTATTTTGCATTTCCGATAAATCGATAGAAAGTTGCAGGTGCCATTTTTCCGCTTGTTGAAATAGTTGACACAGCATCAATATATTCGATTGTAAAATATTTATTAATTCTGATTCTAAATCGTCGACAACCAAATTTTGCACATTTCTCAACATTTCCGTGACTTCATCTCTGGTATAAGTATCTTCTAATAATCTGAATACTCGAATGATCAACATTTGATAGAATAAACATGTTGTTATGATTTAAGTACTTACTTCGATTTTATCACATCTTTAATGGACGACTGCACTGATTTCAAATATTGTTGTCTTTGGTATCTGTTTAATTGGGAATATCCATGTAGAACTGACTGATGGTGCTCGTTTATTTGTAACACATCCTTCAACATTAAAGACAAATATTAAAATTATTTTAAAATTTGTAGCGACATCGCTGAAATGAACAAATACCATTTTAACGTTGATTGTTGAAATTTTCAACAGAGATCATTCATTTGTTAGGTTATGTATCATCACAAAATATCGTGAAAAAAATCAATGGCCATGTGTTTAATCTACCAAAAACATTGAAACCATGGTTACGAATTCATTTTCAAGACTTGTTTATTAGACGATGTGAATTAATTGTAGAGTACATGCGATCTTTGTACATCTTTTGTGAGAAAAAATTAGCGGGTGCATATTGATTCGGTATTCGCATTTTATTGTAAAAAAATCCAACATACCTACTCGTATACAATCTCACTCATCAAAATTAAGATTCATATTAAATTGTCCCAGTCGTAACGTATAAAGCATAGTTCAAAATTAAACAGTGAAATATCAGTCAAAAATTTATTAAACTTGAAAACATTCAGTTTTACAAAATGATTACAACTTATGTACAAAAAACAATGTACAAGATCACAATTGATACAAAAAGTAATACACTTGACGACTAATTAAATATTGATACAATTGACTAAAATATAAATCTCACAGGTATCAATGAGGCAGATTCTAGTCACCAAAGTCACATTATTGTATTCGTGTTTCACCGTTTTCGTATTTATAGAAAAATATAAAATATTTCTTCAAATTATACAAAATTTCATTCAATAGTGATACGATATATTACATAATAAAACATTGAAAAACAGTATGTATTTTTAATGAAGAAACAAATTAAAAAATTGCACTTTCTCGATAAAAGCTCAATTCCCATAAATTGGAATTAAGCCACCAAAAAAGCATAAATATCTCTCAAAAATAAAATTGACATTTTAATATTAATACCATAATATGCCGAAGAAAATAAGATGTATAAAAGTCTTATAAAAAAGAAAGAAAAATTATAAAATTGGTTTAACGCCAGTTTATTTTTAGGATTTCCAAAAATTAGGATTCAATGCAAGTTTTCGTTCGAAATTTCGGTACCAATTTTCCAGCACGTTAAATGGTATGTACGTACTAGGAGGTTTAGTAATCACTTCTTGAGTGGGTAAGGCGAAACTAGAAACATATTCGAAAAAATTTATTAATATTTTTTTGCCGAACTCAGCAGACATTGCTGGATTGTTCAACGATTTGCTTTGTAAGTCGATAGCTTGTTGTTCAACTATTTCATGAGGCTCAATTGATATTCCAATTTTGGCTATAAATTTGCTAGGTATATCTTCCTTGAGTGTAAGAGAATTTATATTATTAGTTGCTTCAGTTTTCTTTACATGTGAGATTCGAAAAATCGCTGATGGTTTGAGGTTAGAAATGGACCCAAGTAACTGCCATTCATCTTTAATTTCAGCTTCCGACCAACTTAGATATACTAGAAACATTCAAGAAGATATTGAATGATATATTTAATAATAACACTTTCATTTTGAATATGTTTGCTGCTGAAGAAGCAGAAGAAACACAAAATATAAACAGCTTCGTATATGAAGTGAAAATCAAACAAGTAACACATCTTTCCTTTACCTAAACCGGCTGTTCCATCTGGAAATGGTATACCTCCTGTAAGGAACACAGCGATATGATTCAGACTATCAGCATCACAAACAGTTATGGTAAAATGAGTGGCATCTATTTGGGTGAAATCAGTTCTTACCTGAGAGGGACAATAATAATCAATCAACGTAGATTAGGACAGTAATACTTGAATGTATACATTCTAATTAACTTTGAAATCAAGATATTCATCTTACCAATTTTCCACTGGCCAGAAAACCAAACATGTTAGGAACAACTGCCATTATTTATAACGCGAATTAAAAATAAAATTCAAACGAAGATTCCTTGGTTTAGTAATTAGAAAAAATCGCCGATTGTAAACCACATGGTACGTATAGTGACTAGCTGAGCAAGAATTTAATCAGTAACACAAATCCTGATGATCAGATAGATTATTATTTAGAAAAATGAGGTAACCAAAACTTTCTCGAATTAACTTGTGATAGAGCGACGAAAATTTAGTTGGAGTCAACTTCGGAATTTCACATTACATCAAATTCTACTGTATACCACTTGAAATCAAATTCCACTTTTTACGATATCTACTGCGAATAATTCATCAGCTCCAGTTACGGGTCCGACGTCCAAGAGATTTCGGCGAAAATTCAAAACAATAATCGTCTGAAGAATCTGGAAATTTCCAAATTTGACAAATTTTTTGTCATTATGTTTTTACCGTGTTTAGCAGTACTTTTAATTTACTGTGTTTTCATTGGTTATGACTGCGGAGCCAGACTCGTATCGAACTTGGGATTACAAGGCTCTGTTTGGGATTGGGAGCGGCCGAACGTAGGAAGGTACTGGGGGGTACTAATACCTCTGTCTCTACCATTGTGATTAGTCGATGACGATAATATTTTTATTTTTATTTTTTGTTAAAATTAGGGCTGTTATATTAAAATCAGTTCGACTTCATCGATTTCCTATTCTAAATGTTTCGCAAATGTATCTGTGTGTTTATCATGAAAATTAGTTTAAAATGTATCTTCTAAATTAGCAATCTTTCGCGCTTTTCATAATCATCAAGAGATCAAAATGACTGAAGCAAATAAGGAACCAAATGAAGAAACGTATGTTCTATTTTTTAATGCATTAGTTTTATCGTTGGTTGGAAAGTGTTTCTCCATCTTTGTTTTCATACCTCATTAATTAGTGTTTTATTTGAATAATATGTGTTAATTAAATCATTATTTTGTATTTATTATTTAGTAAAGATGACGAAAACGAAAACGCGTGGTGGAAATCGTGGTATTCAGCTGCTAAAAATAAGGTTAGTAGCCTTTTTCGTTTGATAGTGAAACACTTTCATATTTCATTTTTATTAATAATTTTTCAGTCTGGAGAAGTGTTTGATTATTTGAAACAGGATTTGAATGAAATATCGGCTACAGTTAAAACTGAAGCATCTAGTTTTTTGAACACTACTAGAACTGCAATTGTTGATGGAATTCAGGTAAGACATATTTTCCGATTGCATTACCGTGCTGTACTCTCAGTTTCATCATTACCATTTCTTACAGATAAATAACCCCGAATGGACATCTGCCACCAGTACCGTAAAAGAATCAGTTTCTTCGCTTTTAGTTCAAGTTGGTAATGCATTAAATCCACAACCTTGTGATGGAGATGAGGAACCTTTTATTGTAGAAAATGAAAAAATTGTTAGCATTTCTAAATTTCAAGTAAGCACACTTATAAATTAATGTTCTTATTGAAATTGATGAATATTTTCTTTGTGTTTTCGTATTTCAGAGCAAGCTGTACTTATTATCCGCTGATACTGGCACCTATTTAAAAGATATTGAAGAAAGTTTATCAACACGATACAGCGCTTGGCTGGAAAGTCTTAAAAATTATGAATTTGATCCCCTTTCCAACGAAAAATTGACCAAATTACTGCTAACAAATTCTAGATTGAAAGAAAACTACGAGAAACTAGTACCGGAACAAGTAATTTTTTCTGTTTCCTGTAACCATCCAGAATTCAAAAGTAATCTTGAATTGTAATTTTCCATTAGATTTCACATGGTGAATTTTGGAATAGATTCTTATTTCGAAAAGCATTATTAGAAGACGAAGAAGCTGAAGTAATTAGGAAGAAAAACGCAGAAAACCGAATAGCAAACACTTTACAATGGGAGAAAGGTGAGACATTTTTCATTCTTTCCTTCGTAGTTCACAAATACCATTTGCTGATGATATTTTTCTCAGAAACTTTGGGATCGCATCTTTCTTTATCAGAAGAAGAGCAAAATCAGTTGTTGAAAGAGTACGAAGAGGAACTTACTTCTACATCAGCTAAATGTGGAGTAAATGGTATGATAATCTAATCTATTGTTGAAAATAATTTAGTTTGTAATATTCTTCAATAAATGTCACGCTCCTGATATTATTCTATTTTTTCCTTCGTAGAAACTACTAAGGATGAAATTACCAAACATAACTCGATTTCCAGCGCCAGTAATTCTGTATCTGAAATGTCATCAGCTCAATCCGTAAATGATCGAGGTATTTTCTTTTAGCAGAATTGCGCTCATTGTTACGGACTAAATAAACTTATGCTAAGATTGTACGTAATAGTTTTATATTGACATTTTTTTTTTCATGATTGAATTTTCATTTCAGAAAGTAGTTCCGATGATTGGGAGAAAGATTTTGATATTGAAGATATACCTCACAACGTTTAATATGTAGTACGAGTATATACATACCATACATTGTCATAGAAGAAAGCATAAACCTTGTTTTTTGAGTAATTTTTATATACGAAGTTTATATATTTATTTGTTAATATAAATCTTTATTTTACAATGTTTGCTCCACTTTAATTTGTTTGCGTTTGTATCAAAGTGAAACTATTGCAGATTTTATGTATGCACGTATATTCGATGATGCAAGTTGATAATTTTAATTTTTTGGATAACAGAGAAAGCAAGCATGAGTTCATGTATATTCATTAATGAAAACCAATCCGTTTAATTTTGGAATAATGAGAGTGCCAGAGGGTGACGCCCATAACTTGCGAAAGTTGACATAATATGCATTGGGTCGTAGGTGCACGAAAAATATTACTTGTCTAGATTAAGAAGACTTATACCTGACTTATCAGCGGCTTGTTCTGAGATAACATTTTGTACGCTAAATACTTCCATCATAATTTCTCGAGCAATTAACAACGTGGAATAAAAAATCATACGATTAGCAAATACATAATTTATTTATAGACTAGTTAATAATATTTCATTCCTTAAATTAATGAAAATTGAAAAAGTTACATATTATTTGAAAATTGTATAAAAAATAATATCGTATAAAAGTTGTCGGTAAAATTCTTCATCGTGAAAGTCTTGGGAACTTACATTTAATACTAAAGAATTAAGAGGAAAGTAATTTTAAATAGTTGATTGACAGAAGTTTTAATTTTCAAATTCGATATTAGCTAATAATGCTTCTTTTTCATTTCGGAAAAAAATTCCTTCAACTTTGAATTTTTTGAGATCAAGTAAGAATGAATTTGTTAAAAACGCGATAGGTATTGTATCAGTTTCGTAAGATTTCAACCATGATTCAACATTTTCGAATTCCAGTTGACAAAAGCGGTGCTTTTAGTGACTTTTTTTTTCTCTTCTTGATGAACAGAAACAACGACAAGCAATTTTTTGTTATAAGTTCTTTGTGTGATAGCGTAAAGCGGTGAAAAAAGCTGTCTTTCATTATGTGTAAATATTATTTTAATACTTGAATAATACGCAACATATAACAAATGAAATAACATTGAAAATAAACCTTTAACTTAAAAAATATTTACAAAGAATATCGAAAAATGTATTTTTGGTTTTATATTTCCATACTGAAGTAGTATATACATATTTGTCACCTGACAATTTAAAGTTTCTTTTTTTTTTTATTACTTAGATATAAAATTAGAGCAACGAAAATATGACTGGTAATACAAAAAAGAAGGCAGTAAGTATTCAAAAATATTTAAAATTACTTGTTCGAAGTAATCAATCATACATTTCTACAAAAATTTCATTTTCAAAAAAATTCGTTGTTCTTATAATACATAGACATTTTATCAAGTTGACAAAATATACACAATACATGTTAATTAAACAAAAAAAAAAAAAAAAAATGAAAAAATGAAAGCTAAAATGCATAGGTAGTAATTCAAGGCAAAATTCACCTCAAGCAATAGAATCTCTTCTTTTTATTATTATCCTTATAGTCTTTCGCTGATGATGTTTCCTTTATTTACTCGAAGAGAATGCCGATTTACAGTGTATGATAGGACAATGCCCAAAGCTACCAACACCATTGCTAGTGCGTTCACAATAATTACTTCTTCCGTTAATCGGTATGGTGTATCTTTTGAGTGTTCTCTGTGCATAAAAAATTCAAAAATTACTATAAATGAAAATTTATACCAGCATTACATAAATTACATACAAAAACAACGAAAAGTAGAGAGCAATGCAGAATACTTGAGTATTCTAACCTAAACGAAATAGTCAAATAGATACATAATGCATATTGGTGTCAAGCAATCGTGATTTTTATCAACGGAATCTTAGGATAATGTGATTCTTCATGGCATAAGCAAATTACGCCAGTAATCAGCCAACGATTATAGTGTACCTGATACCAAGCTCTTGCTGAGGAGAAGTATCTTAAGTAATCGGTGAAAAAAGCAAATACTGTCATTTTTTGGTCCTCTAGTAACTCACAATCAAGCTCGTTCATTTTACTTGATGAATGAAATACCCACATAAGTTTTAAAATCCCACATACTATTTTCAAAATAAATACATCACTCTGCTGTCAAAGTTGAAAATTTCAATTTCTCGCCACAAAGCATTATACATAATCGCGAAGATGGAAAATGGGAAGCAATGGAAATAGAAGTAAACATTTTTTCATTAGATACATTACTTAGATATACGAAAAAAAAAAGTATCAACTAACTACATACCTAGTAACCTAGTAATTACAAATCATATGGAGAAAAATTATTTGGAAGAAATTTGTTGAATTTTAAACGAAAACAAATTTTTAAAAATACCTAGGTAAATAGGTAGGTATTTTACATAGGTACTATAAAAGATTTTAAAACCATGGTTTACATAAACGTACAATTTAAAATTTATCAATCCGTAATCTGTCGCAAACATGACCTATTCATGTTTTATCTGAGGATTGTTATATGAAAATCACGGATTATGGTGTCATGACCATTGTATAATTTTTTTAATAATCAACAAACTATTAAAACCACTGCACTCCACTGCGCTACTGGTTTTCCAAACCATTCAAAGCAAATACTTCACGTACGTATACCTACTATACATTTTACTGCACACAGACGGAGAAATAGAGACGTCTAATCGCAAGCACTATCTTTGAGAAGTAAAATGTTCATACGAGAAGGTTAACGATTCTTTAGCCCTAATTATCACGATAATGTTCCTTACTTCCTTGGTCAATTATTAAATTTTGATGCCTTTCAACTAAGTAACGGTAATAGTCTTTGATACTTCAAAATTTCAAAGTTCTTCGACAGCAGAACTTTGGCGAAGCGATCAATTTAAACACACAACTTTGTTCTGCAATGTACATATAAGTACGAGAGCACAAGTAATTCGTAATAAATTACCGTAAATAACTATTAGCAAAATTAGCACGTATGTTTGTGTTTCAACAGGAGTTGTTTTTTGCTGTGTGCCTTACTTTAGTCATCGTTAAATGAGGTGAGAAAAAAAATAGGTGAATTCTTAAAAGATATGTATAGTTATTTAAAAGTTGTAGTTAACAAAGTGATTTAAATATCATCTTCGCTATCTACTAATATTCTGTCATGATATTTAAAATCGATTCGTGATAATATATAAGTAGCCAGAATAGCTGATGCAATTAAAACCATTGCAAGTGAGTTGACCACCAATGTTTCCTCAGTTAGCATATTTTCACCGGGGCTGAAACGAAAATTTTATATAGATGATAAGTTTTAGCTGATGATTTCAGTTCGCTAAAGTCTTTAAGCACCATACGCGGCAAGAGCTTTTAAAGTAATGCTATACAGATCTGAAATACGCTTTAAACTGTTATCTCAATGCTTAACCTCAAAATTGTCGTAAAAACTATGCGCTTATTGAAGATTTACGCTTTCGGAAAGTAGCAACATTTCGGATTGTTAAGTTTTATAGCATTGCATAAATTTTATTGGTTTTGAAAATTTGCTTTTTTGTCGCTTGAAATTTTAGGTTTATTCGAGGCAGTGTGATATTGATTCCAAGTATTCGAAACAAGATTTATATCAGTCGTTTTATGTGGTCTAGATTATTGTAACTTCAACTTGCTATTTATTATTTTATGTGAAATAAAATGAAGTTTTTCAACTTTAAATACGTACGCGTATAATTTCGACATTTTTTGAGTCAAACCAGTCAAACACGTCGCTACTGCTAACATAAATATGGTGGTACCAAAAGAAGCGTGAATTGGAACAAAAGCCGCTCTACAGGCTGCTGTGGCACCTTCACAACATAGCAACACCAAGAAGCTGAAGAATCCAAAAACGAACTGAAATAAAAGCATACGAATTAATTTTTCATTTTTAGTAAAATCGCTCTTTGTTTTGACAACTGAACGCATTGCAATTGCGATTCCGATATGTATTTTTCTTTCGAATGAAATATCGAAAAAAAAACGTCTACATGTGCGTAGGTATTCTTCAAAGAGATAAAAAAATTCATAAGTTTCGACGTTAAAATAATAATTTGAATTTTAAAAACTCAATTCAGTTGAATGCCATTTCAATTTTTTCAACTTTCATCAGAGTGAAATTATTCGTGGCATTCAAAATGGCAACCCTGAATAATAACCTGTACACTGACCGACACTGACACTACACCTTTTTTCTTTTGCATACCGACGTACCTGTAATATACAGCAGATATGCTATAACTACTGATTTACACGTGCTTTTTAGTTTTTAACAGGTATTTGGAACAAGATGCGGTTCAGAATAATTAGATGTTTCTACTTTTTGAGGCTACACCTTCTAACGAGCCTACATAAGCTGAACGTTTGCCCATTTCCTATGAAGTAGGCATGTAATTCGCGTTTCAAATACCGTATTTAGTTGTCAATACACGTTTGTGTGGCATTTAGAAGTTCAATATCAATCGCTAGACTTTCAATCATTTAAATTCTTCAGGAATACAAACTAAAATCAATTTTCCCAATCACGTGCTATTCGTAAATACTTTACAAGTTCAAGGCACGTCTAATTTTACTATTTCGTTTTGAGACATTGGCCGCTTCGAAAACATTAGTAATTTACCTGAGACACTTCGCCAATTTGAAAATTTAACGGAGCGTAAACACCGTAATCGAATTTTCATGTTATCTAATTGGAATTTTGACAATCGATGTGAATTCTGTGTCATGAATGATAAGTTACGCAGTTCATAGTTGCATTTAACGCCAATAGATAATAGGCAGGTAGGCTACGAACTAGGTAAAAGTTTTGTACAAAGAGATGAAAACAGTGGGCTAGTACTAATTTTAGAATTCTTCTGATTGAGAGATTGCATGAATTATACTTAAAAAGGACATTATTATCGCGCTTTTCAAAATCCACAAATAAATTGACCAATAAAAAATTGGAGTACTTTACCAATACAAAAACAACCTTTACTAACGAAATAAATTTTTATTCAAATAAAATGTTATATTTCATTGAAAACCGTGTCTTTTCAATATTTATATTCATTGCTAAAGGTATGCATTAAAACTGATATCTCATTCGCTTTTCAACAAATTATTACGGAAGAGGTTGTAACGGAAACAACAGTTGAAAAAACCGCATCCGTTGAAAAAGTAAGTAAAGTAACGTTTGTGAATGAACGCTATGCGAACGAATAGTGTAGCTCCAACTGTAGCATTTTACCTAGCTACCTGGTACCTAAATACCTGTACCTAATTACCTACGTAGTACGTTACGTACCTACACCTAGACCTACTGTTGTAATAATCATCATCGATACTTCTGTTCAACTGTTCTCATTCCACCGTGACGAAGTCCGTTTGATGAAGTATTCCTCATGAACTCGATGAGAAATATATTGTTAAATACTAATAAAATACACGTTGTGTTTCAATTCCGAAACCTCCGGTACAGTTTTTTTATCATTCCACGAATTTTTATTAGCACAGGTAAGTATGTACTCCTAATCGAAACTTTAAAAAATATATGTACATCTAACGCTGAAAAATTATTCAAATTGTTCGTCTTGAACGAATTGAAAGAAAAATCTATTGTTTTCAATTAATTTGCTATAAAAACTTGAAAATGGTATTTTTGGTTTCACTAATGACATATGTAGATGATCTTATCACGATATTTTAAGTATATTACCTAGGTACAGTTCACTGATATAAAGCGTTAACAGGTTCACGTTTTGTAATAGCTACTTTACCTGTAAAGCAAACATGCCCATGGTCACCAAACCCATCCAACTATGTAATGAGTAGAAATGGGTCTCTGATTGCAATGTCTTTGAGTCGAAAACTGCAAGAAATCCCAAAGCTATGCATGGTATTGCCAGAATGTGAAAAATTGTGTGGAAAAGTTTCACAAAAACATGTCTACAACATCGACTAATTCTATACAATAGCATCGCTGTAAAAATAAATGATGAACTTCATTATGTCGATAAACTTTTACTTTAAATTTATGTAGTTTAATATTCTATACTGAAAAATAAAAAAAACGATACCGTAAACTTACAAAATCCGCTGATTGTAATAAAACCAGTTATCATCAGTGTTGGATGTAGATTGAATTGTTTTTGTGGATCTTCGATCCATGCAAATCCTTTCTTGTAATATAGTGTCCAAAACAAAACTAAAATTAAAGCTGCTAGTAATAAAGTACATGAAAGCACGACAACCAGAACATATTCCATCCAGTTACAGGTTGTGAATTCATCGTCGTCGTCATATTGTCGATTCCTGTAATGACAAATGAAGGAAAACTAATTTAGAAAAGATTAATTTCATCAATCAACTTGGATAGGTAGCAAAATTTATGAGGATACTATGGGCAGTTGGTGACAATTCCACAAATGTGAATATTTTGTAGTTCTGTTTTACATATTTACTCGTAGTAATGAAAAATATCGCTCATATGAACTTGAAAAGTAATGTTTTTAATTTTTAGTAAATAAATGCGCATTGATAGTTATTAAAGGAAATGGATTAAGTAATTCGAGATTCATTTGAAAATTCTATTACTTCGGTGTCGTTTTACTGTTGATTGTTTACTAGTTCGCATCTATTTTGCATTGTCGAATAAAAAGTTTAGGGTTAAAAGTCATCGAACAATGACTCAAGTTTTTGACAAAAACCGGCAAACATAAAAGAAGACGCCGATGATGATAAAATACGTACATACATTTTCACGGCGACGTATAGTTAATGTACATACTACACAGTACGTGCCAGTCGCAATAATAAAACATTGTAAGAAAATACGAACAATGTTGGTCATAAGTTACGGTGCAGCAGCAAATTAACCCTTTTTGTAACTCTACACCAAGTTCTCACTCCCTTCCTCTTCCCATACAGCGTTTTCTTACTGGAACAAACTGATGCAAGAATAAGTACCTAAGTTCACTGATGTTTACAAAATTCTCAAAGATAAATTTCATTTTTATTAGCAAATTAAACACGTATAGGTATAGCGTACATGCATGCGTAATATGTATTATGTACTCGTATATTGATTAGAAACGTAGGTAAGTACGCAAAATTTTATTTTGGAGAAATTTTGAAATAAAAATGAATAAAATATCGTGCAACGCCGCTCGAATAGAAATAAAAAAAACTTTTTTTCTGAAAAGTATTAATAAATAGGTATTTTTTTTATTACAGATCATAACTTGGTATTTCGAGGTTATCTGCTTCTACTCATCATACTAAATGTAGGTAGCTACTAGCTAGGTACCTCTACCTACTTATCAATGTTTGTAACAAATTCGCAGCTTCTAAATTCAAAATAATTCTACCATTGAACTTTTTGGCCTCATTCATGTGACAGAATATTTTACCGTTTGTGTAACTTTTTCTCGAAATTATCAGCGTGATTGAGTCAAGCTCTTATTTCTCTAAAAGTTAGGTATGTTGAAATTTATTTAGATTCATGTAATACTAGATACGAAGTTGACGATTCGTTAGGAATGTATCTCAAATTTCTATGTATTCTATCAAAGGCAAGAAATGATTTCTAATTCGACATACCTTTACCCACATAAGTACTCATTTAACTGAAGTATCATGCTTGATAAAACTGAAATTTATTTACCTACTCTTTTTAGACTGAATAAATTTCAGTTTTATAACATGAAAGTGGAACTGATAACAATGAATTTTGTTTTTATTCCAGGGTAATTGGGGAGTCCAAAGGATCCATGAACAATTGGACACCCGTAGGTCTACTTTGTTGTATCGGCATGTTGACTACTACATTTAGTTATTTGAAATTATTTTGGAGAGTTGGTACTCGACGGACAATTTATCGTAAAAATATCTCCATCCAGTCTCCAACATTTCATGATCAATAAAATTCAAATTGATGAAACTTCGAAGTAAATAGGTACATAGCTGGATTTCTTCTAGTACACGCTTTTTAGCGTTTAAACTTTCATCACAACCTTTTTCCAACCCTAATGGATCAGTAATGTAATTAAGAAGCGCGATGAGAATCCTTATCGTAAAAAATTTTCTTTAAAAAAAAATGATGGTACAAAAAAGCGTCGCGGAATCCTTTTTTCAAGTGAACACGATAATTAGAAAAAGGTTAATGGCCCCGCGTACATCGCTGAATTACAGTTGTTGCGATAAAATCGTGCGTGAAATGACCGATAAAGAAAGTGATGAAAAAGCAAGTATAACCTTCGCATGGTGGAACCTGAATCATAAGCAGACCAGTTTGTATATGCATGCGTAAATAAGATCAGAACGAGAAGTACGCGTGTGATGTTCATTTTTTCTACGTATTGACTACGATTGACTGCGCGGTAATATGCCGGCCATCGGCCCTTATTGCGTTTGCATTGCTTTATTATTTGATTAAAAAAAAAGTAAAAGTATTAATTAAAAGGTTAACAAAAGGGACAAGTATACTACAATTAGGTATGCATAACGTTCACGTATGTATTATGTAGTGAGTGTACTGTGTAGTTCCTATCCTACACGTTTATTTACAACCTCCTATTATTGCTAACATTACCAAATCGTCTTGAATGAAATAATGAAAAAAATAATGCGAGAATTATACTCGCTTTTTCGATTATTTCATTAGAAATCAATATTCACTTGTATTAGGGGCAGAAAATACGCATCAGATTTTTTATCGTTTACGTACTGACTGTTTGGTTCCGTTCATAGTCTCACCAGGAAAATAAATTACTTTTTTTGTATTTCATAGTAAGAATGGTAGGAATGACTTGAACAATATTGAATTGTAGGTATATTAGAAACCAAATTCATTCATGTTCTTTCAAGTTAGAAAACTGATATTTATTTTCCGAGGGCCCGTGAACAACTGGACCATCGGACATGAGACATCCACTATGTAGTAGATCTGGATATATGATGTACACACTACACAGACATTATTGCATGAATGTATTAGGTTGTATGTTATTTTGGAAGAATCTATAAATGGAGACCTACATATTTTAATAACCAGTTAGTGTATAACTAGTAACTAGTAACTACATTGGGAAGCATTTTTTTTCATTCCCTTTTTTTATTTTAATCTGAAAATATTCATGCATTGTATGCAAATTGCTGGACACGTAGTTACAACTGTATGCGCACAAGTTGTATTAATGCACGCATAACTTTTGTTTTTTATAGCGTGAACATGTACAGATCTTGATAATTGGTTACTTCGGCTTTCGCGCATGCGTTGAAAAGTTCAATGCATTTTTGAAGCGTATTTGGATACTGGACCGGTGATCGTGCATGGGACCAAATACTACGCGCTGATTGGCCCATTCCCTCCACACATTTATATGTATCTATAAATTTCCAAATTATTCGCACTATTTACCTTCGATTTATACCATGATGGGTTGTTGTTGAAACGCTCAAGTTACGTATTATATGTATTTTTCAAAGCATAACG
>QBDW01002196.1:0-23042 GCA_003261595.1 Maconellicoccus hirsutus
AAAAAAAAAAAAAAAAAAAAAACGAAGAATCGACGAAAAAATGATATTGTTCTTTTTTTCATAAAACGATCGATCGTTTTATAGACGTGACTTCAATATCTGAAGCGACATCACAACATGACGTCACCAAAAAAGATCAAAGAATTTCGTTAATTTCCGCAAAACCGATTCGACTCATCCGACGTTGATTTTAGCTGCACAACCACAAACATACGAATCGTTTAAATCGTCAATTAAGCAATTCACATCGGAATGGTATTACGACCCTTATTCTAAACAAATCAAAACCCATATACCTTCTTTTCAATAAGCAATGATGAAAAAAACATGATAAACCGAGCTATCTAATCTGCGATATTTCATTACTCAGATAAAAGACTCCACTTTAATAGCCGATTTCATACGATCGTATCCAAAAAAAAGACAGATTTCAGATCACATACGGGTCGCGAGCTTTTCAATCGCAAATTTCGATCCTTTTATTTCGCCAAGACACGAGCAAACGCCCGAGCACGTCGACCGAGTGAATCAAAAGCTAACGCATCCCTGCCAAAGCAACCCCCATCAGCTGCAGCATGCATCCGCGCACCCGTCGAGTCAATGAACTTTCGCCGAAAAGGGCTATAGCGACATTATCGATTACGATGCCGGAGAAGAAAAACGTGCAAAATGCTCTTTTTCGCGCCATTCTTTACGCGCTCGCTAACGTCTATCGCGCGTCTTTGGAGTCGTATTAATCGTTTATTCAATTTAACCCGATTTTACTTTCATTCGACGTCGTCTCCCCGCCGACGCCGCCAATTTTACCCAAACCCGTTCAACCATAGGCGGTCATTTCCACGTGTTTTTGCCTCCCTACTCCGCCTCCCGTACTCTTCGCGTCGCCATCACACATACGCACCAAATTACCAGCCCTATACGAATTGAATACGTGCCAAAGAAACCAACAACGATTCTTACTCGATTCTAGATTAATTTTTTTCGCGAAAAAAAAACCACGCTAGGCCAACGTGGACTAGAAATTAAACCATCTGTAACGGTCGTTTTTATTTTTGCGCGAGCCACGAAGGGAGGGGGTGAGAATTTATAACGTACCCGTTACGTATACACGTACTCCGGAGTAATTGCTAATCGCGTGTTTGAGATGAGGCATTGTGCACGAAGACAACGAAGGGTGGCCGAACTCAGCGAGCTTTGACCCAAATTCCATTAAAAATATGCGTCATTTTTTACGTCGCATGAAATTTACAAATATTTCAATTTTTCGCTCAACGAGTTGAAGGGATCTTCATTTTTCAATTTTTCTTTCACGATGAATATTTGAACGAGAAAAAAATTAATTTGCTATTTTAAATCGAAATTTATAATTTTAATGTTACTCAAGGTTAAATTTTTGATACTAATCTGGAAAATTCTACCGATCCTCCCCCCCTCCCTCTTCATATCTTTCTCCTTCATACACATTAAACGAATTTACAGAAATAGAAGCAGGTAATTATCAATAAAATCAATTCCAATTCGGATTTTTAAATAAATGAAAAAGTTTCCAATTGATTAATACGATTTTCATATTTTTCCTCATTTTTGAAAACCTGTTTTTATATCATTTTCCGTCCCCTTTCGTATTCTTGAAAAGTAAATAAGCAGATTTAACGCATATTCGAGGGTTTAACTTCAACGATAATTAAAACATACCCCCTCCACTTTTACATTTTCTTAAGCAGTCATCTTAATGAATTTCGTTTTCTCACATAAATGCCATAACATTATTTCTTGGTATCAGTGTTGCCATAAATAGATATTTAAAATAATTTATTCCTTCGTATGTTCCAAAAAAAAAACAAGTTTATATCGTCCTCTCCTTCTGAGCGTCAACCTCGCTTTTGCGATTTTTCTCACTACTGGATTTCAAATTAAAAATCGCTTCAATTAATTTTTTTCAGTTCTGCTGCATTCAAAATTTGAACAAAATTAGAATTTAATCGAATTTTTTCACTCGATTAAAAATAATAAATCAAAGAAATGTTTAATTAACTCAAATGACTTGACAGATGATGGGGGGGGAGAAGGAGGAACAACATCAAAAATCTACCAAAAAGACCCACCTAAATAAATCCAAATGCCAGTCTTCAAATTTAAAATTGAAGAAAACACTTCAATTAAATTTTTCCAATCCAGTAGCATTCAAAATTTGTATAAAAACAAAATTTAATCAAATTTTTTCACTCAATTAGAAATTAAAAAAATCAGACCAACTCAGAAATCTAAGGCAACCTAGAATAACAATAGAAAGTAATTAAAAGCGAGAAGAGGGGGAGAGAGGAAGCACGCTATCAGAAAATCAACCAATAAGAATCACCTTTCCTCTTCACTTCTCTAAAAAAAATACAACCCCAAAAATTCACCATCTTCGACTACACATTTTCACATAAATAAATTTTGGATACGATTTTTACGCCATTTTCGTCGCTTTTTAGAAAAAATCCGACAAATTCTCATTTAAAAAAACTCCAAACACCACCTACGGAATATTATTCCAGCTTGAATTTTTCATTTTCCGAACCAAACACGTGTCACATAAAATCACCCAACACAACACCCCAACAACATACAAAGCCCACACAAAGGCGAAAAAAAAAAACACAAAAATACTCATGCATAAATAAACCCTGAAAATAAAAAATTAACTCCCTCTAAAAATTACTCAACCATTCACTCGAAATATCAGCTGTTCCGAAGTTCCCGTTAACTTTTCCACGGTGAATTCTCTTAACAAAAGGAAAATAAATCACAGAGAAAATTCTTGCATTTATTCTTACTTCGTAAGATAAACGAATTTAGAAAAAAGAAATCACTTAATCGTAAGTACGAAAAAACATTGAAAGTCTCACAAACTTAGATTTACAATACTATTAAGATTTACACGTATGAACCATTTGGTCAGGAAACATAGTCGAAGTAGATATAAAAGTATACAAATCACCTTAATTTACTCCTTAATATAACATAGCTCGGGATACGAGAAGAAAAAAACGAAAACATCGTCACAAAATACGTCAAAAATAATAAGCGTCATTGAGGAAAATATTAAAATAAAGTGAAAATTTTAAAAATACAAAATTTCCAAACCCCCTCACTCGAAACAAACTAAAGCTCACGACTTGACCCAGATTTACATCTAAAAAAAAAAGAATTCCGCATACATCTCCAGTTACTTTGATTTTTGAAACTACGAATCCCTTTTCATATACCCTCTTTTCATCTCCCATCTCCAAGCGAAACACAAAACCCCTATAAATATTACAAATTACATTGTGCGAACACCAAAAAATTACATCATGCTGGTCACAGCGAGTTGTAATACCCCGAAACATACTTTGGCCGCAACTTCGGCGTTAGTTTTCCCGAGGAGCAAGATGATAACATGAATTTCATCTTCACGACTTATAATACATCGAGTACTTTGTGCTAATAAATTAAAACATACGAGGAAATTTTACGTAAATTTCGTAAATCATATACTTGCGTAATGTACACACACGAACACACTTAACAATAAGTAACACGTACTTCTTACATTCAATTTTAAATAATCTTTGGAAGAAATAGGTCAAATGTTAAACATAAATCAGAGCATTAAAAAAAAATCACGGTAAACGTCCCCTCAATATTTTTAATAAATAAAATGCACTTATGGCACAACGAAGAAAAATCAATTTCAAAATTATATTCTGAAATACTCCGTTAGATATGGTAACATGTACATTCCACATAACACATCTTTCTTTTTATTTTCAATTTCAAAAAATATCACGATTTTTTCCATTTTTCATTGTAAAAAAACGAGAAGTAACGATAAAAAGGTCAAAAATTCAATTATCAGGCATTAATACTAATTTCGGATATGTTCGTTTAGTATCGGGAACTTTCGGCAAACATCGGGTCACTTCGGTTGCATTCGTTAGATTTCGTGTGTCGACGAATACTTCCGAGTGAATTCACAAATTTTACATTACTTTCGTTTTCAGTCATATTTTAATTTACTCATTGATTTAAATTCTTTTAATAAAAATTTTTTTCGAGTTTCAAATTAAAAAATTTCAAGTTTGGAAACGTAATTTTTATTTTTTAGCGTCAACAAAGGTAACGATTAATAAGTCAGAAATTAAATTTTCAATAACCAATAATAATTTCGGATACATTCGTTTAGAATCGGGAACCTTCGGGTAACACCGTGTTACTTCGTTTGTTTCCATTATATTTCGTAAGTAGACTAACATTTCCAAGTAAATTTGCAAATTGTCGATTATCTTTGTTTTTTGACATTTATTGTTTTTTCAAAACACCTTTTGATTTAGATTAAAAAAATACATTTTTTCCCCCGAGTTTTAAATTTAAAAAATTTGAAGTTTCGACTTGTACCTAAATAAAATTAAAACCGACCATTTTAAAATGTTGATTACAACTTCGTGTATTTTCGTCGATACTCGTCAAATTTCGGTCACCTTCGGATAACGTCGTTCATTTTCGTCAAGTTTCGTTTGAATTCGTACTTTTACGAATATTTTCGTTAAAATTCGCGAATTTTCGATTTTATTCGTTTTTTATGTGTTTTACAATAGAATTAAAAAACAAACTTAAAATACATCGACACAACCGAATCCTCGTTATCATTACTTCTCACGATACCTTCACAGCTATTCCAACTAGAAATTCTACACCTTTGAAAAAATACCCTTGAAAATCACCTTTCCGTTAAGAACGTTACCCGCGACTTGGAATCATAACATAACTTATTTGTACCACAAAACAAATTACAAATTGCAAAAGAAACCACACAAATAAAAAACAAACCCCTATCGCAAAACAAAACAACTCGTTGGAAACACCACACGTACGATTTCCAAGACAAGTGAAAAAACAAACATTGAAAAATAGGATGGCGCAAGGTGCAAAGCACTAAGCAGGTACCCCATGTACTCTAAACCTGTACAAACAGGTATAATCCATTTTCCCATGATTAGATAAAATCTTCAACTCGACTATTTGATACGGCTCCTTGAGGCGCACAGCTTCGAAATACTGCACGCTGGAGCCGGCTTCGTCGAATCTAAACTCTCCGAGGAATTTCGGTTCAGGATCGGACTCCCATAGCAGCGCCCATACGCTGAAATCCTTCGGCGCCGAATCTATGATTCCGTTTGACGCCAATGATTTAGGAATATGCTCCATGGTGAAGCCGGTTACGCGTATCCGTTCAGAAAGCTGGATCACCAGGTATCCGGTGGATCCAGGGAAGGCCCAGCACTCACCGGGATGTACTCCGGGCTGTATGACGGTTCTGGGGCTTCGGGAAGCGTGCCATAGTGGGATACCGAATATGGAAAATTGCGCGTTTGCTGTTTTTGTCTCGGTGCATCTCGTGCTCAAGATGATACCGCCTTGAGACTCCAGGGCGAAGTCCGGTTTACCTGTTTTATCGGCGTCGTATATCTCCAGAGCTTTTTTAATCGCTTCCATGACGTAGTTCTCGGCTATGTTGATCTTATCCGAGGTGACTGTACCTTCTAGTACGACAGATTGCCTCCATTCTTCGACACGTCTGGTTACTAAATCTTCCACGGAGCTTTTCATGATCATGAGTAACTCCTCTTTGAGGCGATCCCCGTTCGGAGCGTTTTCCGTGGCGTTTTCTCGGTACACGTTGAAATCTTCCGATAATTTGCGTATGTTGCTATGAGCCTTTTGGAGATCTTCAAACATCCACGTGAACTTGCTCTTTAGATCTTCTGGCGAAGGATTTGTGCCGACTATGGAGGCGAGCACGATTATGATCTCGTGACGGAGACGACTCTCGATGGTTTTAATCTCCTCTTTGACCGATTGTACGCGTTCTTTGAGTAAGTCGTGGTCTTCACTCCTCCACTGAGCCACTTTGGCCTCCAACGAAGCCAACTTTTCACCGATTCGGGTCTCCTCGAAGTTATAACTCTTTAAAAACTCGTCGAATCTATCTCTCCCTTCTGCCTCCTGCTGGCGAAACCTTTCGTTGATGAAATTAACGAAATCCTTGTTACCGACAACCTTCTTCGCGATGTTGTCTGCGTTCTGATCGAACCACTTCCTGATTGCGGCATCCATATCAGCCACGTCGCTCGACACAGGCCTCTCGACCTTTTTAGTCTCGCTCAGCAACACCACCAGCTTGTAAAGAGGGGCGAACACGACGGTATTAGTTACTTGGAGGGCATTACTCAAGAAAACCGAGATCATCGACGTTAAGAAAGTACCACTAGACCACGTTAGATCGTACATATAAAAGACTAGATTTTTACCACCGACGTATAACTTAAGGAAGGGCGTCGTCACCTCGGACGAGGCCGCATCGGGCACCCTTGTCATCAGCAGATACGCCAGCAACGCTAAAATACCTAATACTAAACTACAATATAGGAAACTGCCACCGGAAGTGTTGGAATCACGTGTGGATTCGTAGATCCGCGTAGTCGTCACGTGCACCGTACGTACCACCCTGCGGATCACTTCGACGACAGTGCTGACCCGACGAAACGTCTTCGACTTGGCCGCCTTCCACCAGTGGAACTTCTCCAGGCGTTTTTCGTACTTTGTATAGCTACGATTCAGATATCGACTCGTTTCCGTATGCTCAAGCTCGCCACGCACCTTCCAGATATTCTTGCGCGACATATTCGGTATAATTGGTATTTTACCGTTGATCTTTTTCGTATAATATTGCGATACCGGCGAATACGTGTAATCGGTCTTCGGCAGGATATCCTGCCATTCGCCAAGGCTCTTATAATAGTCGGATACCTCTTCGGGTGTAACATTGCTGAAATTTTTCGCCTTCGTGTCGACAATACTGATACCGCGACTTTGCAGCTCGTCGTCGTCGCGCATCTTGGGCGTCGATTTTTGGTCGTCGGTTTCGTTGCTGTCCACCGCCGCCGTCGTCGCCGCCGTCGTGTCGGCTTCGTAGCGACGACCGCTGCTGTGGCTGGTACGTACAAGACGTTTCGTCTCCGTGCTTTCCATAGGGTCGGGCATTTGTTACGAGCGCGAAATTTCGCGTCACCCAATATACGAGGGCCCCGTTCACGAGTTAATATTCCCAATTAATTAATCGCATGCACCGCCGCAGACGCCGCTGAGAACAAACAAAACAAACATACAATCGCGTTAAAAACGCCGCCCAAACACAGCGCCCTTTGTGGCGACTTTAACGTTACAATTATCGCGTTTGCGTGCCGTTGGGGGATTTCACTTCAAATTTCGTGCAGCAATCGTTTGCTGCGGGTTTTTTTCTTTTTTTTTTTTCGCGTATACGGAACGATATACACGCGGGTACGAGTGAAATATTACACGAATTCCAACGAATACTGCGTTTAATCGTTTTAGGAAAAAATAAATAAACAAATACGACCAAATAGTTTATAATCTTAATGCGGTCATTTACGTTGCGACATCTACAATAATATTTTCTTTTTGCGACATTTTTCGTTATATTTTATCGTAACGAAAATATATTTGAACTACTTGCAGGAACGTTTTTTCGAAATAAAAAACAGAAAAAAATTCCAGAATTGGCAACACTGCGTTAAATTGATTTAAATCGAAGAGAAAAAGTATCAATTGACTATGTTTCTCTTTATTTGCAAACAAACATAAAAAATTTAACAAATCGGATAAACAAATGATTAATTAAAAAAATCACGAAGATAAAAAAATAATAAAAATTCAAAATTACGTTAAAAAATACAAGAACTGTGAGATATGACAAAGAAACAAACTTTTAGAAATTAAACGACATTTTCATAAATTATATCAATTCAGGATACACTGGCTTTCCCCCCTCCCCCGTCAACAAGGTCCAATTTCGAATTAAAAAAAATTAAATTAAAATTATATAAGAAAAGTAACGCATCATGACCTTTTAAAAAAATATATATTTGACGTCACGTCACATAATATGACAGTGCTGCCAATTCGAAAAAATTACCAGCCATTTATCAAAAATAAACAATTTCTACGTAATTGTTTTCAAAAATATAATTTTTAAAATCACTACTTTTCACTGCCTATCAGATACTCTGATCATAAACGGCAACACTGATTTTTCAAATTAAAACCTAACGCAACGAATTCATCACATATTTAAACATTTTGCAAATTATGAGGAAGAAATATACAAAAATTTAATCATTCACAAAACAAAGAAACGACTTTTTATAAATTAAACAATATTTTTACGAATTGATAACAAATGACAACACTAATTATTCTATTTATATATTTTCAAAGATTTTGAAAACTATTTGCAAAAAGAAAAAATCAGGCAAAAATTCAATCAAACGACTTTTAAAAAATTCTACATTTTCATAGATAACATTACAAACGGCAACACTGATTATTCTATCGCATTTCTAAACATTCTACAAATTATTTGGCAAAAAGAAACCATACAAAAATTCAATTCTACAATCAACCAGATGCAATTAACAACCCCGCACTAATACATCGTTCGCGAACGATTCAATTGTTAAAAATACGCTAATTGTACACTTTACTCGGTTTATTTTCGCCAAAACTACTTATCATCGACAGATCATACAATAATTCAATTACACGAACCAAAACACGTAAAATTTCCAGTCCATTTACAAAGCACAAAAATACATTACCGAAGGATTTCAACTTCTTTGCCCGAGACCATCTTAACTATACGTTTTACGATCATTACAAAAATCTTATATTAATCAAAACCGTTCAATTTTCGTACCTTTTAGCACAATTACAATTACAAATTCAACAAGATGCATAAAACGAAGACCAAATTCATCTATCGAAACAGCTGATCATTCGGTTGATAACACGACACGCATTTGTCGCTTCCTCCTTGAATTCGAATTTATCGCAAAATAACGTAATTACCGAGGAAACCATTTTAGCTGGCCTATTTATTACACGTGTAAAATCAAAGTACAAATAAAATACCCGTAAAATACGTCCAAACGATATTTTCAGCTTAGTTAAATCTCAAGGTCGAACTTGAAACCTAAAATATTTCCTTAACGCGTAATTTTCGTACTTGTTGACATCGTTTCTTTTGTTTTATCACCAATTAGTATTAACGGAATTTTAAAAAATAGCGGAAATGGAAGAACGGTCCACTTATCACCTTATTAAAAATATTCTGTAGATAACCTAGGATTTATCAAGAGGGTTTTTAGCCCCCTCCCCTGCCATAATATATATTTTTCTTTAAAAGTAACAACGACGAAATATGAGATTTCTTCAAATAACTCAAAACTACGAAGAGATATGAAAAAAATCTACACAACATAAAATGTCCCGTTTTCGATTCTCTTTCACCGCAGGATTTCCAGCTTTCACCAAGGACCTAGCCTGATCCACAAAACGTCCCCTAAACGGGATAACTATACTTTTTTAATAAACAACACGATGTCAATACCCTCAAGAAGAGCTTTTTGTGGATCGGAGAGAACTTGGGGGAAAATTATGAGTATAGACGTTGCAGCGGATCAAAAAAGGAATATTTTTTGGCAAGTTTCATCGTCTCAACCACCAACTCCTCGAGCTTTCCCAAAATCCACTCGAGCTTCAAAGCAATCCGCCAATAAGGTCACACACGACCAATATTTACACGTCTACGCTACACTCCATTAACCTTGAAATTAAACCTCCACTTGTAGAACTCCAAACTCGACGACGCGTTCCTCATACTAATTCTCATTCATTGTACACACCATTCCACACTCGTACCACACCAAAGGTAAAACCATAATTACGTCGAGATTTCTCCTATTTTACTCACACCGCAACAAAAACGCCAGCACCCTAAATCTAACAACGATGCTACGCCATTTAAAAAAAAAAAAAGTAAAAACGGAAACAGATGATGGTCTCTTACAATTCTCCGCTAACAAGTGTACAGTGTACACCATCAGCACGACCAGAAAACGCGATATTCCAGTCAACCACCACCTCGTATCTATTACTTCTCGATCACTGGGGCGAAAAAAAATCACAATAGGGTCCTTGTTTTGTCCTTAGTACAAACGTCACAATATCTTTCCTCGACTCCAGACCAAACATACCGATTAATTCGTCTTTAATCGAGTTACCTTCGAGCTTCAAATAGTGCAATATACAACTTCTAATCCAAATTCAAGCTTTCACACGTCTCATCGTATACAACTCGTTTCCCATATTTCGAAAAAAATCGCAAAAAATCTAACCAGGGAGGTAAAGTACACACCAACAACAAAATACCTTTTCATCGCGTCAAAACATCTCCAGGTAGAATGTCCTTCTGTCAGGGAGAAATTCAGTGGTATCCAAAATACACGAACGAATTCGATTCCTATTTATTACATAAAATCGAGCACGACCTCGATGAATTGTATATTTGTATACAATTTCTCAAATTGTTCACGCCTCTACGCGATAAAATTCGTCACTTATACCCCTCTCTCCACTTCTCACTACCCAGTACGTAATTTGAGTATTATTCAGAAAATCTTCCATTGCCCAGAATACTCTAAATTTTCTTGTTTCCATTTCTTGAAAATTATCCTACCGGAAAAACCACGAATGGTTAATATCATAAATTTTCTTGCAACATTTAGTCGTATGTATTTCAATTAAAGTAAAAATACCGAGAAAATTCGGAAAAAAATTGAAAATTTAAGCGAAAAATAAAAATAACAAGATAATTTCCTTTCGAGCATTTTCGTCAATTAAAAAGAACTGTTTATTTTTCTCGTGTTTCATTTTATATATTTTGATTTATTGTTAATTTTTTATTTACGTAAAATTCAACTCATTTAGACTAAATTGAATTTTTTTCAATTTTTTAAAATTGATGAAAAATGTCAAGGCCAAGGAAACCTTACATTCACGCAAGACGGCACATTTCAAGTTGAATACATCTGTCTACCTCCCCGTCCTCTCCCCTCCCTGCACAATTTCATGCACTATCCTTAAAAAATGAAGTGATCGCGTTATAAAGACATCATTCGGGTAATTTTTCGATTTCTGTGGCACAAAAATGATATAAAAGCGAAGAAATTCTCGGGCATATCTGAAAGATTGGGGAGGAGGGGTGGTTAGAAATACATTTACCCAAAAACATTCGGAATATATCCGCATCTACAATATTAATTTTTTTTATTGAAATTCAAGTCGTTTGATAATTTTAATTTGATTAGAAAAAGAACTAAAAAATAGATAAAAATAATTGAAAAATACTACACATCTATTTTTTTAAATTTTTTCGATACAATTTGAACTTTCAAATGTCTCACTTAATTTTATTCACGAATAATCCAATTTTTTTATTCATATTTGAGTCATTAGATAATTTTAATTTAGTCAGAAAAATAACTAAAAAATACGTGAAAACGCTGCCAAAATAATTAAAAACTACCACTTTTTTTTTTAAATTATCTTATGACAAATTTTTTATTCCTAAATTTCTGATTTAATTTTCTTTGTGAATAATTTGTTTCGTTCATTTGAAAAAAAATTTTCTTAAAATTCGAGGCATTTAATAATTAAATTAAATTAAAATTATAAGATCTTTATTCAAAAAACTTAATTTTTTTTTAAATTAAAAACAAAATTGAAGGGAAAGGGGCATACTGCTATTTTAAATAATCAAAAAATCACGAATTTTGAAACCACGTCAGCTATATTTACAGAAATCTTCTTTTTAAAAAACATGATTTAACGATGTTTCATACTTTCTCGGCACACATTGAAGCATATTTTTGCATATTTCTGCATAATTTACCAATTTCTTGTACCCGTTCATTTACGCGAATTATTTCGCGTGTATTGGAACAGGATATATCAAGCAATAAAAATATATAATCTTCGTCGCCAAAAATTTGCAAAATCACGTGATCAATTTTTATTGTGATTTTTTACTCCGTTCTTATTTTAATCGATGCAAAAAATATACATCTCCATACACATAATTTTACATACGACGATGTCATAGATCCACTTCTATTTTTTTTTCAGCTGTAAGATCACTCCAAATTCTAGATTACTTCAAACGACAACTCAATTAATTTCTCATCCCTCAGAATCACTTCATTAACTTTTTATCAAAGATCAAATTACTTTTTCCAACCTTTCCAGCAAATGCTCCAATTTATACCACTTCCTGTCTTCTTTTCAACCATTCTTACTTTCTCTATACATCTGATTTTTATTATTTGATAACAACAAAACGAACCGAAAAACCAATAGCACAGGTATCATCTCTGAGGTACACGAAAAGCGGTTCATTTTTACGAGATTTCTACACAATGTTTATTCTACTTCTTTCTCTTTTACCTTCGGTATACTTTCTAAGCATAGTACGACACACCTGATACTATTAATTTTTCCATTTCGCTTCGGGGCAACGAAAAAGAGTAGAATTTCGGTGTTTTTTTTTTATCGTGTATATGAGATAAACTACACAAAGAACGATACTCTTATCTACTTCTTCAGCAACGAAATTAGTTTCAAAGTATACTTTGGTAAAAAAGGCCAAAGGGTGAAAGGTACACCAATCGATACCCCGCGACGTATATTTTTATTTGAAAAAAAATACCAAGTTCCGCGAGATAATCATAGATGCTACTGGTCGTCCCGAAGAGTTCGACGAAAGAGTTTTTTCACTTTTATAACTTCGCGAATATAAATGTCGAATTTACGAGGGTAATTTGCATGAAGCTTGAGAAAGGTCAATTGCTCGGGTAAACGAACAAGTTATACGAGATGTGCAAGTCGGAAGCGATAATTCTAGGGAGGAAATTTTTACGATTTTTCGCCTCTGTGACGTCATAAAAATGATAAAAAGTACTTAGGATTGGTACGAGGTGGTTTCGAGACGTGTAAAAGCAAGAATTATTCAATTGAAATCTTTATGGGTGATGTTCTCGAAATGGGTGTTTTTTTAGAACCATTTGGCGTAACTTTGAAGATACGGGGTAACTTTGAAAAGCTCGTTAATGCGACTTAATATGAACAAGCTAATCGTTTATTAACCGTTACGTCCATAAATAACATCGCAGAATCATTATAGAGGAAAGGGAAGGCCACGATGATATGCTTCAATATCTCGTCAATGGCAAAACTAAACAAATCATTTGGAAAGGCGACAAAAACGTATAAAAATTCGTCGTAAATTCCTCGTTCGCGATATAAAACCAAAGTATCCCGAAATCGTTCCAAATCACCCCACTAATCCCGCATTACATCCGGATGATCGCATTTTCCCAAATACCTGCGTAGGCTTGCCGAAAAATCAACTCCAGACAACGGAATGGTTTCAAAGCGTCCGTACTTCTCGCTATATTTACCCAAGTGCGTTATCACAATTAACATTAATCGACATAGTGCGCGTTGCCAAATATACGAACGCGTTAACGGGCTATTTCACCGAGATCTTACATTGGAATTAATACCAAAGACGACTCGAGAACACTACGCGAGACTTTGTATACAATATCATCCGTAGGCGTTTCCTATCGTCTCTTGAAACACTATATCGTATTTATAGTTTACATACACACGTACACCCGAAAACATACACGGAAACGCAAGTAATTAAGTGTCCGGCTCGTTACAACGTGCACCTGCTTTTACACGTACATCTCAGGCGAGCAGATTCCACGTACGGGTTTTCGGCATCTTTTGCCAATAAATTGCACCCTCTTTGGTGAGTCATTCGTTATTCGTATTAGACCAAAATACCCTGTTTAATATCTACCGATAACGTGTAAACTACGAGTAGTAGTAAATACACGAAACATTTCAAGAAAAAAAGTTCTTTTTATAGGAATACACCAACGAAGGACATTTACCAGATGTACGGTTAAATTCCATTAGTGGAAAAAAAGGGAAAAATACGACCTCGAAATTAAAACGTTTCATTCGAAGTCACGCACATAGAAACCCCAAATAAAAAATGCTTTTAGATAAACCATATAGGGAAAATAATTAACAAAAGATCCTTCCGAACATTTCTCCGGCTCGAACAATACGAATGGGCTATAAAATGGCGACAATGTTGAACCATGAAGCAATAAATCCTTCGAATTTGAACCATTGCGACAAGTATATTAATATGAGAAAAAACACTCGTGGACATGATCACGATGACCGGTATTCGGCTGAACGGCATAATTACGCGGTTAATTATCATTTTCGAATACCTTCCATTTAAACCCTCAGGGTGTTTCGAGTTTCTTCCTTTGTAGTCACTAGGACGCTATCTAGGTGGTAAGATAGAAAATCATCCCTTAAAACTACCCCTTTCGGTAGAGGGCGAATTGTAAGGGGATGAAGAGATCTTTCCGCTAGATGGCGTTTCAAAGGGTAGCTCAGCTGATACGAGTAAATCTGAAATTCTTGAGGAGTGAGTTTGATGCATTGAAAAATACGTTAACCGCGAAATTATCTCATTCAATTGTTGATGCCGAAGTATCGAAACTCGGCTTTGTGGAGGAATCAACGATTGCAACTTTCTACGCTACAACAATACAGGTAAGTTCGTTTACTATACCATGAATATAAAAAACACCATCCCTCGAGTAATCGTTCATTCTTGTAACCAGTTTCAACATTGTAAACATGAGACATAACAATAAGACTTAACGTACAACACAATTCACATGCATTTAAAGAACGACTTAATTACCTGATAATGAGTCCGGTTAAATTATTCATATTCATCTTTGATTGTGACACGATACAGATAGTTGATTATGATGTTAATTTTCAATTTCAGGACCACGTTACTAACGATTAAAATTAAAGTTTCACTGCGTCTGTTATCGTCGAAAGTTTGTAGATGAATAATGATTACGATTTATGAATAGAGAAATAACAGAAATACCACCAAGGAGAAATATCATTATGATATGACGTAATAGGTATGCGCAAAATACCTATATTTTGTTAACGATTTTTTTGATATTTTATTCAATATGTAATGTTTTCATTGCGCTTTTGAAAGTAAATTTACAAATTATAACTGTTATTAACGCATTTAATACTATTGAAACATTAGAATAACGGAAATTTGCGTATAAATTAAACGTTTTATCATAATAATGGCGGAATATCTCTAATTTGCATCATGCTTTCATGCGTTAATTGAATCAGTGCTGTCTAACGGCCAAATTTTGAACTATGAAATCATTTTGCCAAGTATTCATCTTTTAAGTTTTAATTTTTATGATAAAAATACAATCGTTGATCCTTGATCCTTCTTTATTTCTTCAATTTAATTTCAATGGTCGATATTTAACGTTGAAATAAACGAAACAGAAATAAACGATTTGTTAAGAAGATGAAATCACGATACAAAAATCTCAAATTATCATTGTTTTTAAGTGCAAAAGATAACAGCTTCTTTTATTGAATTTTGCATTCTTGATTAACTATGGTTTCCAATTTCACCTTTTAATAATATGTAAAAACTATAATCTTAGCGGTCACTCGTAGGAAAAACAAATAAATTTGTGAAATAATACATTTATCTTTTGATATTACGTTGAGTTTATTTGAAAACGAAATTATCAAGTTCACTAGCTAAAAACATGTCCATCGAGACATCCACCTTTTCCTTCGGACAACAAACAACGAATAGGTAACTGTAATGAACAAATTATTGAGCAATTTTTATAATATAACTATTGATTTTAATTCGCAATTTGAATCTAGGCCTCTTCCAAAGAGTGTTGAAATTAAAGTATCAAGTACCTCTGTCCTCTGCTCATGGACATGGGCCACAAAGTATTCAAAATTTTGATCTTTGCAAAAAAAATTTGTCTAGAACTCGTCGTGCTAAAAATGCGTGAATTATTTGATATTTATTGAACATGAAAATGCACATAAATGAACACTTACCTTGAAAATATAACTTCACAATTCTTTCTTTCTTCAACTCGCTGTTTAGCCGTATCCAAGGAAACGTAAATGTAGTTAAAGCTATCTTCCATCTTCTGTTTTCTTTTTTTTTTTGTTTTTGTAACCCGTATCAGCATAAAATATGTAAATAAAAATATTCAAAATGCCAACTCAAACGCTGTTGAAAAAAGTGTCAGGGAAACCTGTAAGTTTATTATTTATAAATTTTTATTCGATTCTTGTTTAGAAACGTGAAAATATAATATTACCTGCAACGATAAATTTTAAAATTATCCTTTTTCTTTTAGATTCCTGTTCTAAAATCAAGAGTTTCTACTAGACAATTTAGATTATCCAAAGATGGAGCAGAAGAAACGTCCAACTCTGATTTGCAGCAATGGCTTAAAAGAAAACAATCCGTTTGGCAAACTGATAGTCAAAATCCTTTTCTTGATAAAGTATAACATTATTCAAATTTCTTTTCCATTGAACGATATGCAAAAAAAATTCAACATTTTAGGATCAGTCGGAAGAAATCAATCAAACTCTTGTGGCTGAAAATCCTCAATTACCGAATAATTTAGTCGAATTTAGTTTCAAAGACAAAACGTATGTTTCGGTAGTTCACCAAGAGCACAATATCATCTTATTAGAAGTAGAAGGCACGAGTTTACATATTGATTCCCAAGAAGCAAAAGATCAACTTGAAGGGAGTGGTCCAGGTATTTAATTTTAATATTATTCTTCCAACTCACAAATTTAAAAAAAAATTAAAAAAATTGCAGCGGAGAAAACTGATGAAAGTCAGGAAGTTATTGAAACAATTAATGAAGAAGAAAATGAATCTATCAAGGAAACAGAAGAGGAAGAACCGGTGGAAGATGAAATTGAAGATGAAGAGCTGAAAGACGTTAAGGAAGAAAAAGATGATGATTTATTATTGCAAGAATCATCTGGAAAGATGAAAAAACTTATGAATCAATTTAATTTTTGCGAAAGAGCAACTATTACTTACGATAATGCAATCAAGGTATCTTTTTATTATTATTTTGTAAACGTTAAGTACTTATATACATTTTAATTTTGTTTTTGTTTCAGGATGCCAGTACCCAAACTAAACCTCCAACAAGAGCAAAATTTTCGGATTATGCTACCCAATGGATTATTTATGATTCATATCAAGAAGATTATGAAATACAAGAAAAAGAAAAAGATAGAGGAAAAAAAGAAAAACCACAATCAGCTTCTTTTCGGAAGGAAGATTTTAGAAGAAAATCGGTCACCGAACGAAATGACGTTTTAGGAGCAAATGTGGTGAAAAAGGCATTGATCTTGGAAAGAATGATCAATCAAAACATGTTTGATGACATTTTACAAGGTAGATTTCTTTCATCTTCGTGAGTTCAGTATAAAAAAATGAATATCTAAGATGTCTTTTTATTTTATAGATTTTCGATATTACGAAGATCCATCTGATGAGTTTCGGAACGGTGAAGGCACTTTATTACCTTTATGGAAATTTCATTTCAGTGAAACCAAAAAATTATGTGTAACCGATATCACATGGAATCCACGTTATTTTGATCTATTTGCAGTTTCGTTTGGATGCTGTATGCGAAAAAATATTAATTTCAGGATTAATATAGGTACTAATATATTAACAATTTCAAATTTTCAGTTGATTTTCAAAAACAATCCACAAAGGGATGTTTTTGTTTATGGTCTCTGAAAAATCCATCGTATCCTGAATACGTCGCTTACACAGAAAGTGGAGTTATGACTTTGGATTTTCATCCATCTAGACCATACTTAGTGGTCGTCGGATTAAACGATGGTATCGTTGCTGTTTATGACTTCAGACTACCTACCAAAACTCCAATCTACCAAAGCAGTCATGTTGATAATAAGCATTTGGGAATTGTTTGGCAAGTTCGTATTAAAGTGATCCAATTTGATAACTAATTTTCTTTTATTGCAAAAATATGGTGAAAAATTCAACTGTAGGTTGTCTGGGGAGAAGATCTGGCAGAAGGAGAATTAATGTTTTATTCAGTTTCATCCGATGGAAATGTTTATAGTTGGATTTTAATACAAAATCAGCTCTCTCAGACATTAGTCATAAGTTTATCCATAGGTCCTAATATTATTTGTTCGGATGAAAATAATGAAAAGAAGTTTAAAGGTATTTTAAAATATTTCTTCGATTATTTCGTTTTCAAATAACATACAATTTAACAGGTTCCGGAACTTGTATCGCTTTACATCCTACCGACAGATCGATTTTCTTAATTGGTACAGAAGAAGGGTACATTTATAAATGTAGTACGTCTTATCTCTCGATGTACTTATACGTTTATGCTGCTCATCACATGCCAGTTCATCGTTTAGATTACAATAAATATTCCTCCGATATATTCGTCTCCTGTAGTGCAGATTGGAGCATAAAAATTTGGGAAGATAATCGCAAGTAAATAAAAATAAACGACAACTAATAAATATCGTTTTATAACATGAAATTTTGTTTTCAGAGAACCACTATTTGTTTTTGATACTGTCAGTGCGATCGGTGATGTAAAATGGTCTCCGTATTCGAGTACTGTTCTTGCTGCTGTCACATTGGACTGTAAAACTTATGTGTTTGATTTGAATATCGATAAATATAAAGCTATTTGCGTTCAGACAGTCGCTTCTAAAAAGTTACATAAATTAACTAGATTGTCGTTTAACTGGAAATTACCTATTTTGATCGTAGGAGATGATAAGTAAGGAATGATATTCAGCGAATTATCCATTTTTCAATGAAATAATACTTTTTTTTTCCAGAGGTGTTTCTCAAGTATTAAAATTATCGCCGAATTTAAGAATAAGACCTAAAATTCCCAAGAAGCAGCAAGGCGTTGATCCTAGAGATTTAGAAATAGTAAAACTCGAGAAATTGTTATCGTTAATTCGAGAGCCTACGGAATTAAGTAAACGTAATATTGTTCAAAGCTCTGAGACATCTTCTCTTTAGACAATTGAATTTTTCCAA
Organism: Maconellicoccus hirsutus; assembly: GCA_003261595.1. Lineage (NCBI taxonomy): Eukaryota > Metazoa > Arthropoda > Insecta > Hemiptera > Pseudococcidae > Maconellicoccus > Maconellicoccus hirsutus. The sequence goes on from QBDW01002196.1 coordinate 18,986, forward strand.
CGGATACTAAGGATAAAATTTGAATTTAAATTTAGTACATGGAATGTTATGTTGCGAATAAATCGTTATTTTTGTTTGTTTTTAATGTAAAATAAAAACACTAAAACTACTCGAGTTTCTGAAAAACGATTCGTCTTTATACACGTTAATAAATTTTCAAGCACGTACTACATAAATTACTCTCATAATGCGTTTATACTTGAGTGTAATGAAATATTTCTTTCAAGTATCCGTGCAATTTATCTTATTGAAGTAAAATTTGAAGCTGATTTCGAATCGGATCAAATACATATTTTCGTTTGAAGTAAAATTTCTCTATTTTGATCTGAAAAAATGAAATGCTTTTGGTTTTTACTCGTTACGTGTTGAATTGAAGTGTCTCTTTAAATTCTAGAAAAAATTCAAGTTGTATCGGGAAAACGTTAAATAAACAAAAGAACAATAAGAACAAATGATTAGAATCGTTCGGAAATGGAAATAAGATCGAATATGGGGATGTTTTTGTTCGTTTCTGCAATATCTAGATCTATTAATCGCATTCATTGTTGCATAATACTAAACATGTTGGATTATGTACGTATGTCTTAATATTAGGTACATTATCATACATATATTATTTGTCATACTTTATTGAAAGATTTTTTATTGATTTCAGTGCTCCATAATCAATAAAATGGCTTTTATAAAACTGTTTTCTTAAATAAAATTGTTTTATGTATCATCATCATGGTTTCGCAATAGCTTAGATTAGAATTACACTTTGTAATTATCATCATTATCATCTTTCTTCAATGACCATTTTCTAAAATGCAGCAGTCTCTGAAGTCAATAAACTACCTCAATACCTACACATTATTCTCATACTTTTTATTCATTTATTTATGTTTTTTTCTGCAGAACAAATATTTAATTTCCATAAAAGTCGAATATGTAGCTTAGCTAGGTACCCTACTTTGTCTCGAGCTTCCTTCCTAGATTAGATTTTTTGATCCACACCCATAGGCAACACTGTATGTTAGTTTTTCATGACGATTCTCGTCGTAAAAAAACACACACACAAAATAACATGCGCGCGCACGCATAAAAGCCGGCTGCTATTGGTATTGTTTTCCCTCTCGATAAACTCCGTCTCGTCTTCTGGCTATTACGATCATTCCTGTTGTGTCGCGTATCCCGTGTTGGTGCATTAATAAATCAACTGGTGCCATTCAGAGAATTCTCGTTAAATTCATAATTCGGTAATTAATTCTTGCAAAAATGGTTGAAATCGTCGACGAAAAGAAACCCGAACAACAGACTGAACCCGCCAAGGAGCCTGAGAAGGCGGAAAACAATGCCGAAAAAACACCCGAAGAACCCCCAAAAGAAATGCGATCCGTTGTATTGACCAGTTTCGGGGGTCTAAAATCGGTGAAAATATTGAAAAAACCAGAACCAACCCTCGGAGCTGATGATGTTTTAATTCGTGTAAAAGCCTGGTAAGTTTTAATTAGATATTTCCTCGAGTTATTTCTAACATATGGTACGTGAATTGCGTTCATGTAAAGGATATTCACGTTTGATCTTGATTTGTGTATTGAGTTTCAATTGCGATTCGAATTAACGTGTTGCGTTATTTTTCATGAATATCGAAATATTACACTTTTTTACGTTCGAAATTACAAGCAGGGGTAACGTTGAACCAACAATACGTTAAGAGGTTTTTGATCTTGTGACGTAATATTATCGATGATTGTTTACACTGAAATAATTTTTAAAAAAAGCGGCATCATCAATGAGACTTCTTCGGTGGAATTTTTTTACGCGATAAAAACTAAATTTCTACGAATTACGATAATTTGCTTCAATTCGTACCAATTAGACAAATTGAATTTGTAAGATTTAATTGGACGTACGTATTGTTATCGAGTCTCCATATGTTGCTGTAATAAATTGATGTGAGAAACGAAATTTTCCTAATGTTTCGTTTCTTCTGATACGAAGATGATAGAATAACCGGTCACAACGTTGCAACCCTTAAGGTTGACTTAAAAACTCCGAAACCAGTTTGTACACTGATTCGGCCTCCGCTACGTTATAAAAGACGGTAATAAAATGAAAAAAATGCAGAAATATACGTGATAAGGATTCCTTCATTGGGAACTTCTTTAATTGGTTTCTTTTCTCGAGCGAAACAAAACCTTTATGTGGCTTTCGAAATATAGCAAATTAATTCGATATGGATTTCGACTTGGGTTGATTTCGTTTGCATTTAGTTTCTGATGGAAATAGCGAATATACGAAGTGTAACGTTGGGGTTAGCGGTGTACCGACTTGTTGAGCTTTACCACAGGGGAGGATACAAGTGGATGGAATTTTTTATGGAAAATTTCCCAAGATGCGGGTGCCGGTGGTTGGAAAAACTGACGCTTAGGCGTGGCCCAATCAATACGTCGTTACGCGCAACACTTTACACAACAGTATGCGTGGGCGTACGCGGACATTCTGAGGTTTATCAACCCTCTATTAACGATTCCCTAATGCATCTCGGAGACTGGAAAATTTCAACGTGCAGAGTGCATCTGTTGCATTCGTCGCGAATTTTCATCGCGGCACGTTGCAGACGACGTTTCGCTGGAATTTTTCAATTCTAAATCAAAGCACGATTAATTACCGTCGGAGATATTTAACACATGGCAGCTGGAGAATTGAACTCTGGTGTTTGTCGAAATCCATGCTTCTAAAAGCCTTTTAAATCTACATCCGCGCATTATATCTGCGCATTGCATTCTCGTGCGCGCCAATGCGAATATTTCCCCGATGACTACGCGCAGTCTGCTCTTTAATTATTCCCCTCGAACCGGTAACCCAATGATATCTCCATAAATTAAGACCAGCCGAGCATCCACGAACGAGGGCATATGTCGATGTCGAACGCCTCGAGCTTCTAATCCGCTCATATTACAAACGCTTAATCCTTGAAAATTAAAATCCCATGTTTGTTTTATTCGACACAACTGTATGTGACGCTTTTATTTGTACCATTCATTATGTATGTATCTACACCAAGTTCATTGCCGAAAAATATCGCAACTTTGTATCGAATTTGCAATGATTCCCATACCGAAGATGTTCAATTTTCGAGGATAAGCGATCCATCAAAGATTATTCGATGTTTGTTCGAATAAACGTAATTAAACGCATTCGCCAAATTTACGTGACTCACATTGAGTCATCGAAGAACCTTGAAAAATGTGGCGTGTTTCATATTGTACATTGTCTTCTTCTTACGCGTATATTTCAAAACGCGATTTCATTTCCATGTTTTTTCGCTTCCTACTCGATAAGAGGTCGATAAACCATCGAATGCGATAAATTTCCAGGTGTATTCGAATTGCGCGAAAGCGTTGGTAACTTGTGTTATATTTGCAGGAGTTTTTTTACATTTATGTGAAATTTTCTACGGAAGGAGGTGAAGGAAGAAAACAAATATAATTTAGTTATTTTGAGAAATTTTTTCTCAGAGGGAGGAAAAGGAGAGGAAGGTATTAAGGATATGTGAAGACTCAAAAATCAATAAAAATTAATCGGAATGGTTTATGTATAGTTGAGTGGAAGGAGAGGGGTAGGAATCATGGAAAACAGAAATCCAAAAAATACATCTAAAGTACGAATATTCTTCTGATTTGTGTGGAGAGGAGGGTTGTTAGCAAAATGTATTTTTTAAACATTTTTTTAATTGAAAAAAATTTTTTATTCATTGTTTTATTTTTTTATTTTGTTTAATGTCTTTTTTTCTTTAGTTTTTCATTTTTTTTATTCATGTATTTTATTTGTTTAAACAATTTTTTTAAAGAAATTTTTTCAGTTTTTTATTTTACAAATTTTTTATTTATTATTTTATTTTTTTTAATTTTTTTATTTAAAATAATTTATTTATTTCTTTATTTATTTATGTTAATAAATAAATAAATAAATTAATTTTTTATTTATTTTTTTTTCATTTTTTAAAATTATTTTTATTTATTTTTTTATGATTTTTATTTTTTTAAATTATTTTTTATTTATTTATTTATTT
>QBDW01002197.1:0-13181 GCA_003261595.1 Maconellicoccus hirsutus
GAAATTACCACGTGAAAATGATGGAAATCTGTGTAATATCGAAGCGCCGATGGAAGTAACGCCCAAATACCTTCAAGTTTTTCATATTTTTCGCCATATCGAGTAAAATATCAATCGATCGTACGTTAATATACGCGGTCTCTTGCAAGGCGCCGTCGAAATTGATGTCGGCTGCTGCGTGAAAAATGACATCTACCTCGGAGAGCAGTATTTGGTTGTACGGCGAAATACCAAGTTCCTCGAGTAAACAATCTCCTTCGATGGGAATGACCTTATTTGAGTACTCTGGGTTGATTTGTTTCGCTGTGCTGAAAATCTACAAAGTGGAAGTGACCATTAGGACGATGATGAGTTCCCTGGAGGGATATTGGACGTGTTACCGCATCCTCGAACATTTCAGTGATCCTGCGATGCGTAGATTTTCCCTTTTTCTCTCGGATTAAGATGTATATTTGGCGTATTTCGGGACACGAGCTGTAATGTCGAAACGTCGAAGCGATGGAGAGTTTTTCAAAGAGTGCGGTAGCGTAGCCAGGGGGGCAAAGGGGGTCATGGCCCTCCATGGGCTCAGAAAAAATTGTAAAATGGTATACTTATATTGGGCATTTTAAAAAGATGTTAGCACTTTTTATAAGGTTTTGTATTCACCGTGCTTTGAGGGTAGAAGAACGCATCGTAAATCCCAGGTTCAAATCTAGGAATTATTCCCTCGTCTTCGGCGACAAAATGCCGCGAATTTCATCTCAATATCTGCTTTTGTTTTCGAAGTATACATTCTTTAGTAAAATGAAATTGCGATAAACTTACAAAAAAATGCTTTAATCGATAGTTTTTCTGTAATTTTTTTGTGAAAAAAAAAACATAATTTTATTGAGTAGGATTTCAAAATATGGTACCTAAATGACACATTTTGGTTTGGAGGTGATTTTATTCGGTGCATGCAACAATAAATAAGAAACGAAAAGCGAAACGAAACACAGTTTTCAAAAAAAAAATGCTGTAACGTTATGCGAAACGAAACGATTTTGTTTGGAGAAAAGTAACGAAATGTGGAACGAAACGAAATTTTCGTTTCGTTTCCGTTACTGTAACTTTAAAAATTCGATTTGTGATTTTTCCGTTATTTTTCAACGGAATGTATGTTTGTTCGGTGCTCCTACTAAGATACTTCCAAGAAAATCATTCTAGAAGGCTTATCATGTAGAAAATTAACTACAGACACATCAGAAGTTGATCCTTTTTTTTTTTTATTCTGCAAGATGAATTTTGATAGGTTTTGATGAACTTTTTGGAAAAAAAGATTGAAACAAAATAGTAAAAAACGAAACAAAATTATAAAACCCCGTCGAAACGTTACATGGAACGAAACGAATTGATTTCATTTCAAAATCTCTGAAAAAAATTTATCCAAAAAAAATTTTACCCATACTTCTTTAAACTCCCCCGTCCCCCTTGGAAAAATCCTGGCTACGCTACTGAAGTAGTTTGTAGGTTTTTGCATTTACCATAGTAGCTTCGATAGCAACACCTGTCCGAGGAAACCAGTTGCTCCCGTGATGAATATGGTCTTATTGGCGTAGAAATTTCGAATGTCTGACATTTCGGATGTAATACTTTGGATCGATTAAATCGAGATTCCATTCAATAATCGTTACTCCGGTTAAGTTTTTATCGAAAAAAGACAAGTAGCGTGAAAATTCTCACTTACTGAAATGACGTTCGATAGGTTGTTCGATGTTGAGGACAAACGAGCACCATGAAAATAAAACAACAAAATGAACCATCAAGATTTTGCTGTCGCCTGTCGACGTGTTTTTATTCCTGTTGTGGAAATATTTGTTTCGGATTGTAGATGAAATGAATGTAACAGCGTTTCCCGAAGTTAATCGTCCTGCGGATGCGTTTAAATGTGGAAGTCGTGTTGCTCTAATCTTATTTCGATTGTGTCCAGTTCTCATGATATATCGAGTAATTAACTAAAGTTCAGGAATTTACTACGACGGGAATATTCGTGAAATTTCCTACTTTTTTTTGAAAAAAATCGTTCGAGCATGAATATGTCCTGTCGTGTGTATCTTTGCTCGATCAAACGAATTAGTCGAATACCATGAATAACTTGAGAGAAATCAACGTTATATTTTTATTCAACATCAACAATGAAATCCGATTGAAATAAGTCTTTCATCTTACCATAAATATTTGGTCATGAACGAACGATCAACGTAAGAAATTATTTTTATGACAGAGTGAAAAAAACAATACAAGGATCGAGATTATAAAGACAATAACGTCCGGTGCGAATTATGAAATAAGCGATGTTTAGGAACATTCTTCATAAGAAGACGAACTTGATTAGTAAATACGCAAACGTCAGCATAACAATGGCGATGATACTACGTTGTAAAAACACAAGTCTGCAAACGTTGAAGATTAGAGAGTCGATTACTATTGCTGTCATGACGTGAAGAAAATTGCTGAGAACTGTACTTACTTTTTATATCTTTTAATGGCACTTTCGATGGTATCTTCGCTTTCTTTCATGATAAATCGCCTTATACCGCGTACAAAGCATTCGCAATATTTTTCCAAACATACGCTATTCAAATCATAATCAAAGGTTTGTTTGTCTGTTTCAGATAAATTCAATAGTAACTCGTTCATGTTGGTGTTGGGAATTATCCAATCTCTGGTGCTGAAGTAAACGGTGAGTTCCAAAAGTTTGCTAATTTTACGTTGTAAATCGACAAATCTGAAATGATTCGGGGGTACGAATGAACACCGAGTTTGGTTTTTAATTTTACCCTGTTTCGATATACTTACTTTATTGGTTTGCCTAAAGCGAGTAAAGTCCCGTCTATTAGATAAGCTGGTAATGTGTGACATAGGAAGAATAGGATTCGAAAAACAATGGGATTTCTTACAATTTTCACAGAAGGCGGAGTGACCTGTGTGGTGTGTTATAATATGCATAATTCATTTAACAAAAGGGTTATGCAATATACGGGGTGTTCGTTCGCCATGTAACGCCTGTTAAATGGCTACGCTGCTGTATATACTCTACGTGTGCATGCATCCTTGTGTTTGCCTATTGTTTAAATTGAAGGAGGACTGTTACCTTTTGCAAGCGTTTATGCATCGATATTACGAATGCAAATGATTCGTAATTTATATAAAATTACTCGAGCCCCTTCAATTTTCCAAATCGACAAAACTATCGGCTTTAGTATCGTATGGATGGTAGTATCGCCAATCGAAGGCGAAGCACTACACACGAAACATGTTGTATATATTATTGAAAATAGTATCACACCTACCATGTCGGAATATGCATATCTATGCAAAATTCGTTTACCAATGGTGAATAATCGTTGCCACGTGAGATGTAATTTGGTAGCCGTGTTGCTGTAGTTGAATATTGGTATTTCATATTTCGTTCCGCTGGATAAGCTTTTCTCCCTGAAATGCAAATAATTCAAGTTAACTGTCCTTGGTTCATTGGTGAAATTATTCATTTAAAGTACCACAGTTGACCGGTATGGTAGGCAGCGACTATTAAAGCTTTGATGGTTAAATCGCAAGGCACAAGATCGGCAATACAGTCTTCGTTGACACGTGCTACTTTCAGAACACCTGCCGAATAACCGGCGATAATCCCAACCGGACCGTTTGTATTATTTACCCAGCCAAGCAGAGGTTCTTGATAACAAGGTGAAACTGTCGAGGCACAGGCGCGTGATAAGGTTCGGAGACGTGGGGAGAAATTCGTACGTTACCTATGGCTGGTCTGAAGACGCTTAGTGGTATACCGTCGCCTTTTTCGTGGCATAGATATTCGGCTATGAGTTTCGTGTAAATGTACGTGTTCGGGTGTGGCCTCGTTAATCTGCAAATGAGCAATGGAGTTGAATGAGCGATGCCAGTAGGAGCTTAGGCGTTTGAAAGAAATCATGTACCTCGGCGTCATGATGGCGAGACTTCTTTCGTCGAGTTGGTCTATCAGCGTTAGTAAGTCACGAGCTTTCATCGGCGGGTCGTAGAATTTCTCTTCGATAAGCACGTTCTCGGCGCATGCGGCGAAAGCAGTCGATACGTAAATGAAAGACTGAAAAAATGAAGTGATTTTTTTGCAGTTTTTTCGTTTTAGTAAAAGAAACCATCGTTTTAAAAAATATCCGCGTCGAGGTCTTGAATTTTTAAATTTGAATGTATACAGGGTGTTCCGCTTGAAGTGTCAATCCTTCAATTGGGGATGAATCTGCCGAAAGTTAATGCACGTAGGAAGTATTGCCTACTCTGAAATTTAAAGGAAACGAGCCTCGAACTGCTTCAATTATGTAACTAGATGAATTAAAATTTTTGTCTGTGCTCGAAATTGAAGGCGCTGGCGCGAAACAACTAGAAATTTTTCATTTAATTTTTCAAAATTTCATCTGTAAATAGATAATTCTACAATCCAGACGATGACGTCACTTATCCAACTGTGAGGTGATTATTCTCTGGTGTACAACTTACGACGTCATCAATTGGCTTGACGCTTGAATATAGAATTGGTTAATGACGTCGTCAAAATTTACGTACAAAATCACTGCAAAACAACTTTTACCTGGTTTAGGTTCATGCACGAGTTCAATATATTATGTTTTGGACAAGAAGGAGGTGAGTGGAGGGGTAGAAGATGAGTTAGTTGAATTGGCGAATAAAGAAGCGACAGTTACCTTTAATTTTTTCATATTTTTCGCCATATCGAGTAAAATATCGGTCGATCGAATGTTGGTGTATGCTGTTTCCCTTAATCCGCCATCGAAGCGGACAGTGGCTGCTGAGTGAAAAATGACATCCACCTCGGTTTCCAAAATCGCTCGATCTTCGTCTGAGATGCCTAGTTTATCTAACGAACAGTCTCCTTTGATGGGTTTAACCTTGGTCGCAAAATCGGCATAACTTTGATTATTCGAGCTGTAAATCTACAAGGTGACAATTAGAATGGGAGCTTCGACGATGATATGGCGCTGAGGGTAGATTCGAAGGGGTACCGGATTCTCGAATATTTCCTCGATCCTGCGTTCTATAGTTTTGCCTTTTTTCTCCCTGACTAACGTGTATATGCGACGTATTTCCGGGCATGAGCTGAAACGAGGTGATCGTGATGAGCCCTGAGCGTATTTCAATTTGACAATTGTAATTACCGCAATAATTTCCAAAGCAGCACTTGCCCCAGGAAGCCGGTCACGCCGGTGATGAATATCGTCTTGTTGGCGTAAAAATTTCGCACGTCTGACATCTCGTTTGCGACCCTGCTGAAAAAAAGTCTCGTTTGAGAATTCGTAGAGGTCTTCTACGACGGATTATTGTAAGATCATGGTGATTCAGTGGGGTATGAGGGAGGCTCTTTGCCCTAGCTAGAGACTTTCAGCGGGTCCCGAAAAATTTCAAATTATTTATTCGCGCAGATTTTATTCTTAGATCGGGATATGACTCGAATTTTAATTTTATTTTTAAATTTTTGTATCGAAGAATTTTTGTTTTAGGTGGTTAACAAATTTGAGGCAGTTGGATAGTATTAGTGTGAGAATTTTTTTAAAGGCGGTGAGCGATTCGATTTTTTTCTTGAAAATTATATTTTAATTGGAAAAATTATTAAGACGGAGCGAAAAATTTTACAAATTCTTTAACAGAAATTGGACATTTTTATTAAGGTTGCAAGGTTGGCTATTTGTTTGTAATAGTGACCCAGAAGTGTAGTTAATGTAGGTATGAAAAAAAAGAGGACAGAGTGTTGTGGTAATTGAATTAAAAACAAATTACCTCGATACCGACTTCTTTTCCGCATTCCTTGCATTATTTTTTTCTTAAAAGTCGTCAATTCTTAAAACATGGTAAAGATGGAATTCCTCGTTTTAAACTCTTGCAATATTTTAGATTTTTTTTCGAAACAAGATAATTATGCAGTTAATTTTGGGAAAATTATATGATTTTTTTGGATTTTTCGCTTCGATTGTTATGAAAAAAAAAAAATCTAAAAAAGTATTTTTTCAATTTAATCTCTTGATAAAATAATATAAAAGCCAAAAAGTTCACTTGACTGATCACAAATTTCAAACCGTCGTCTCGAGCAAATTAATTTTAAAAAAGCCCCGAAAAATTGTCACTTACTTGGATTAAATTCGATGTAAAAAAAACTCAGCTTCCTGGATCCTTGGTACTTGGCAATATCACACTGATCCCGGTCGTGTTGAAGTGTCGCAAAAGCGAAGAAAATCACCGACGTTGTAAAATTTGTTTCGCGTCGATTACGGAATTTTAACTGATTCCGAAATAGGCTTTTTTCTTAGTCTTGTTACGCTAATTACGCTTGAGCAAGTGTTTGCTTGATTTTATCTTTTTTAATAATCCCAAAAGTCTTAAATCTTTTGCTTGTCTTTAGATTCCGGTTTACATTGTAATGTTCTCCTCGAGGTGAACTATTTCGCTGGTGTGCCTGTGATACGTGAAAACGTATTAATCGTTCTATTCTAACGATATTTCGAACGCGCCCCGCTGCGCGTTCGAGTAATCAGCGTAAATTAACGAGATGCGGTTTATCGAAGCGTGACATGTATTGGTAATTTCGCTTTCAATTTACGTGTTTTTTTCCCTCGAAAGACGAATCGTTCACGTTGAAAATGTTGATTGGGTCGTAAAAAGTATATGAAATACACCCTTCGTCGACTTTGACGCTTGTCTCGGTTTTCGTGAGCGAAAACTAAATATAAAAAATTTCCAATTTATGCGCAAGCGTTGAGCTGAACAAGATGTTGGGATTGATTAAACTCGAACTCGAAGAAACTGGTATTACTTGTCCAGATCAAAACTTCGGGTAGTTGGGTCTCGATTTTTAGCTCATTTTGGAAATCTAACAAATCGGTGTAGTCGTAGAGCCCGCGTAGAGAGGGTTGCGTCTCCCTGAATACTCCACAGGCGAGACATTTTTCTGAAGAGAGAGCCCTAGGCAACGTACTGAAATGAAATTCAAAAAAATAAAATGGCTTCACACAGAATGGAGGCTTTTTTGGTTGGCAAGTGAGCGACATTTCATAATGTGGGTATTAAGCGTGAGGGGGAAGTGGGTTTATGAAAAAATTGATCGTCACCAAAAATGCTTCTTTTAAAATTTCTTGAAAATTAATCACAGAAAAACAGACGATTGATTTCATATTTTAGAGGACTTCGTCCCCAACCCCCCTCGCATCGCTACGCAATGCACGCTACCTCGCACTTTTTTTTCTACTCGTAGTTGTAACCAAACCCTTTTTTGGGGGACGCTAATTTTCAAAAATTGGAAGTCCATTGTTTTTAGTCCCTCTCCCCACCCCTTGCTGCTATTTTAAGAAAAAAAGATCGAGGTGAAATTATATTTTTCATAACCTCGAAGCCAAGTTTTCAGCTACTGAATTTCATTAGGTACTCTATTTTTCATGAATTTTTGAATTTGAATTTCTAGCTCCTTCTAGAATTTGATTATTTTCCGTACCTTGCCAAACATCAATCCTATCGATAATGTATTTTCAGAATTTTGACAGGATCAATAGCTGTACTTTGAATAATTTTGATCTTTTAAAAAATCCAAAATTTTTTGTAAACGTTACCAACGGTGATTTTTTTACTTCTTTTCAAATTTTCAAATTCTTTCATTTTTCATGTTTTTATGGCAATTTTTCGATATTTTCGAAATTTTCTTTTGGGGGTACTGCGTCCCCTCACAAAAGAAGCCCCAGTGTATAGTGATGAACGCATTAGTATTAATGTTTTTTTCAAAATTTTCACCTAGCGGGATTGTTAGATTTCGAGAAAAAAATTGTCCAAGTGATGAATTCAAGTGCGCGCGCGATCATCCGCATTTCCCACCATGCGACAGTGCTTTGTTTTTAACAACGCGCGACATTAAAAACGAAGCGCTATCGCATAGTGGGAAATGCAGATGACTACGCGCGCCCCTGAATTCATTACTTTTCACCTAGATCCTGCTGAGTGAAAATTTTACAAAAATATTTTTATTAGTTGGGGGTCAATAGGGCACCCATCATTGAAGTTTCAAAATTTTCACTCAACGGAGTCATAGTTGAATTTGAAAAAAAAACAAGTCGAGGAACGTGTTTTGGGAAGGGGGGGGGGTAAGGGTTGTGGATTTTTGTGAATAGACCATACATAAAGGTCTGATACATACCAAAATTTCAACCGCCCCTCTCCTACCGTTTTTGGAAATAAATTCCCGTCTGTTTTTCAATTGAGAATTTTTTTCTCAAAACAGGGGTGTGGGTAGGTGTCTGAAATTTTAGTCATGAACGTATCTCAACAGTACCTAACTAGTAACTACCATAATAATTTCAATTTTTTTGAACAAAAAAGGCCGAATCGGCTTGCTTACCCGGTTACGACCTTTGAAAATCGTAAGGGATGAAGAAAAATAAAATGGTCTCGGCAATTCTGCGGAACTTCTTGTGAACGATGCGCCTACCAATTAATTGATAACGGCCTTACTTATACTATACCTGAGTTAATTGGTTTGCCTACTCTGTGAAGCGAAGGGGTTGTGAAAAGATAAAAAAAGCGAAAAATGACAAATACAATTTATTATCGAAGAAGAAATGACAAAAAAAAGTTATAATTTCTTATAAAAAATCTGCTCTTGCTCATCGACTTTGATCGAAGCCGACTATATTTTTTAAAATTCTTGTAACGAAAAACAATTATTGCAATACTCGCGCTTAGTCGAGCACATTTAATTGTATTTCTGAAATTTATCTAAGATTTTCTTGCTCCCCTCTTGCTCCGCCGCTATGGGACTATGAATTTTTGAAGTTGCTTGGAAAATTTTTATACCGATGAAATTTCAATATTTTGGTGTCTATTAATAGGTACTCGTTAGTACTACACTTTTTCATCATTAGATTGGTTTTTCCTCGTTTTCCCCGCTCAGGGGGTGCCAACCCCCAAAGTGTGGAGTCAAAAAAAGTTGCCTCCCAAAATTTAAATATGGTGTAGGGAAATGTTACTGTTAGAAATGATTTCTCATTCGACCCCTCTTATCCTCCACCCTCGAACCCTTAAATGGAGTACGAGTAATTTGATGTAAATAATCCTATAAAAAACTACATTTGATGTTACCAGTGCAAATTTCGGTATGATGAATATTTATACAAAAACAAAATTTTCGAGACTGGGAGACATTCTTGTTCCCCTCTTGCTCCCCCCTCTATGGAGTTACGAATTCTTGAAACGGTCTGGAAAATTTTCTTCCCCTAAAATATGGAGCCAAAAAAATTGCGCCTTAAAATTCTTATTTCACTTGGGGAAAACATGTGAAACGCACATGTTAGTGCTATAGTCAATTTTTCTATTCGACTTCTTTTACCTCCACCTCCCAACCCTCCGACATCCCAAGATGAAACATGAAGTGATCCAATGTGAAAAAACACCACTACACGAAACCGCATTTGGTAATACAAACGCTAATCTCAGTTTTGTGAATTCCATTATAAAGATGAAAAGCAAACTGCTAGGAATTTGCTACGATTTGGTCTACTGGGTTACTGGAATAAGTTGCGTTGATTTGCACTAGATTGAAAAATCATCCACTTTGGTAAAATCGCAGAAAATGGTAATTGTACGTCGACAAAATACAGGTACTTTTCTGTGGTCGAAAAATAAAACAAAGGTGTTTGCGAACTTGATGTCGCGTTGATTAACTAAATTTAAATGATTTCGAAACTCTGTCGTTTTTTAACCTCATTAAGTGAAAAATTCATAATTTACGTATATATTTTATGTTTACGAATTAATCACAGAGTTATGAATTTTACAACCATCGTTGTCCATGGATCTTCCTTTATGTTTTGAAAAGTTGACGCGCGGGGGCGACGCTTTAGTCGCGTAAAAAGCGTCCGAAAATGCAAAAATTGTGCTACTTTATCGAAAATGTGTTGGATTCTTCGTTTATGAAAAATGTCTACTAATGATTGTTTATTCTCACGTAAATTTATCATACCGACAATGTTTTACTTTTAAGTATCCAGCTAGAAAAAATTTTTTAATTTGGTCGCCTTCATTTAATTGTTAATTTTTCTCAATTAAGTTAGCGTTTTAACGTAAAATTCGTCCTTAGAATAAATCTACGGCCGTAAGTAGCGTATGTGTTCTTAATTTATGCGCATTAGTTAGACCAGTAACCCGGCAATTAACTTGTTTTTGAGAAAGTTGTTATTAATTGATCAGTCTTAGTTGTTGGTGCGTTAATGACTCACGAAAAAAATTTTAGGAACCACCTTCGAAGGAGGCCGAGCCATGCGGCTTTAGCCCTAGCGTAAAGGTCTATTTTGGGAATTTTTAACCGAATGGGTCGAAATTTCAATCATAGGTGGAGGTTGACTCCCTGAGTTGCGTGTGACGAGGTCGTTGATAATAAACTTTACACTTTTTAAAATTCATAAAACGGTAACACTACTGTTTTATGCCAGTTTCTTGGCAACACTGTGTTCCCTGAGGCAGGTTATTTTGTTTACAATGCGCACATCTGCTGTGTGTAGTCGTTCCGTTGCATAAATGATGTTCGTGAATGGTAAACCGCCGTTTTATGCCGGTTTCTTGGCAACACTGTGTTCCCTGAGGCAGGTTATTTTGTTTACAATGCGCCCATCTGATGTTGCGTGTAATCGCTCCGTTGCATAAATGATGTTCGCGTGTTCGCGAAAGGTAGAAAATAGAGAGTCTACTGGAACAAGTGGAAGACGATTGCGGAATTGAAAGTTACCACTACAGAATATTTCGATAATGATGCAGCTAGTGTGCGAAACTTCATTACAAGATAGAAGTTTTCACAGTTAACGGAGCACATTTCGAAAATCATTTATAAACGCCCGTGCGTAAGCGTACCGTTCCGCTAGAACTTGGTGGGCGGTATTGACAAACGCGTTCGCAAGTTTTCGGTGCTTTTTTACGCGGAAATCATCGATTTCTTTGGCGCATCGCAAGCGAAGTTTTTTCTTATTAACCTCCACAATACATTAATACTTGTTTGATTGAAAAAAAAAATATTTTATTCGATTTAGCCGTTAAAATGGCGTCTAAGTGTGATTTTGAGAAGGTTTTGGTGTGTGTTCGAGCTCCGAAAATTCTGATTTTCGATTTACAGATGCAAATTTCATCGATACTCGATGTGATTTTTTATTTATTGTCAATTCTTTTTTGAGGGACGTGGTGCCTCGGTTGAAAATTTTGAAATGCGCTTTGAGTGGGTTGAAGTGATTGAAAAAATCTGAAAAAATATGCATATATGGTAGTCAACCCACACCTGTGAACAGAATTTCAAGAAAAACTACCGAAAGATTACGTGACTATTTGTATTTCTGGAAGCGATGCTAACAAACAAAAAGTAAACAGTTACAGAATAATTCGCATTTATTCTAAAATGAGTTCGGACTGTGTTGGTTTCAACGCGCTTCTCCACTTTGATTGACGTTAGTTCAGGTTATGCTCGCGAAGAAATGGATTTCATCGATAGTAATACTAATAAATAAGCGAAGCTAGCTGAAACGCCATAATATAACAGGGAAATTCTACAAAAAATTGGAACATTTTTTAAATAGATATGGGTGATATGTACTTCACACAAAGTCCACTCTGCCAGCCCAGCCTCCTCCTCAGATTAAGTCCAAGGTAGTCTCAGTCGTTGGTGCAATATAACTCGGTGATTGCTTTGTTTAGTGCTCGGTTCTCTCATATTGTCTTGGGCGGCGCTGACAGCATGCTGTCATGTTTGCTGCCTCGCCTCCTGACGTCACTGGTTAGTGCAGGATGGGATGAGCACTTTTTTCCTCTCGGCATCATTCCTTCTCTGAGAGGTACTCCCTTGGACTTCATCCGAAGGGAGTGAGTTGATGGCATGAACTTGTGGTTTATTGGAGGAAGTCACTGGTGGTGTTGATACGTACATTCTATGTCGTATGATGGCCTTTTTAACGGTATTTTCGTCTTCGTTGGCGATATACGAGCGAAGACCACGGATGAAATTTTCATAATAGCGGTGACTATTCAGTGTATCCAAATTGAAGGGAAATATACGTTTGTCCATTTCGGAAAGGCTTAATTGTACCTGATGAATGTTATTATTTGGTATCGTCCATTCTTTGGTGTTGAATTTGGCGATTAGATTTAAAACATGGTGAATTCTGTTGTACAATCTTACATACCTGGAATTATTCGGTTACCTAGTTAATCGCGAACGATTTACGATTTGTGGAATTTAATATTTTTACTTGGGTGGTTTATGCAACATCGACAATATCATATCCACGATAAAGGCCGGAAATTTATGCAGCGCGGAGATGAGAATTTGAAAAATGATGTGATTTTTGACCAACATCAAACTCGGCGGACTTGCCTAGATAAGCGACTGTAGTTGGGTGAAGAAATCATGAAACTTTAGATCCAGGAGGACTTACGATTTCCGTAAAAAGGAAGTTTTTCCAAAGCAACCTTACATTGGTGGAAAAATTGACGCCATGTGATCTTGAAGTTAGTCGTGCTGTTGCTGAAATTGTATATAGGTATTTTAAACGTCAACCCGTTGGACGTGCTTTTCTCCCTGAAGAGGAGAATTTCGTATTATTTGGTATTTTCACGTTCGTACGTCGCGTCGGCATAGACGACGGTATTACCAATGCCGACTGGTGTGGTAGGTGACAGCGAGCAAAGCGTTGATGGCGTAGTCGCAAGGTACCATGTCGGCGTTGCAATTTCCGTCAACTCGGACCACCTTCAGAATACCCTTCGCGTAACCGGTTATAACCCCTACGGGACCGTAAGTGTTGTTGGTCCATCCGGGGACGGGCTCTTGGTAACAAGGTATGACTGCGGAAGAACAAGAATCAGTAGTGGTGCTGAGTAAGAGCTCCGTGTTGTAGTTTGTTACCTATTGATGGTCTGAAAATGCTCAAAGGTAATCCGCAGCCTTTGTCGTGGCATAAATCTTCTGCTATTGATTTCGTAAATATGTATGTGTTTGGATGTGGTTGTATTAATCTACGAATTATCGCCCCCAGAAGGGGTAATCTTTGTAAATTAGATGTAAGTGAAGTTTTCGAGGCTGCGAGTAATTTAACGAGATGTTGATGGGGTGTTTTTAATTTAAATCTTCATTATCATAT
>QBDW01002198.1:0-18595 GCA_003261595.1 Maconellicoccus hirsutus
ATTTTTGAAAAGAGCATGTCAAAGAATCCCCAAAACCAAAATTTTAGCTGCCCAAGTTGACTTTTCGATTTTTGGCGAATTTTTGAAATTTGAAAATTACGAAATTTCGATTAAATTTTAAATCACGAAAGAAATGTTTTCCCCCTAATTCGAACCCACTGAATCCGAACCGTTCTGGAGCCTCCAGCGCGATTTCCATTTTTCTCCAGGAACTTTGAAATGCTCCAGAAGGCGTCCATTTAAGATTGGGCGGCTAACAAGTTGGTTCTCTCTTATTCTCAACCTACTGAACCGACTTGACTACATTTCCAGAAAATTTCAGCCGTACACCTCGAGTAGGTTTTCCAGGACAGGTTTTTTCATAGTAAAGCATTACGAATTGAAAGTTTTGAACTGTAATGCTTTGCTATGAAAAAACCTGTCTTGGAAAATCTACTCGAGGTGTCCGGCTTGAATTTTCCGGAAATGTGGTCAAGTCAGTTCGGTAGGATTGAAATGAGAGAGACTAAGTTCTTAGCTGCCCAATCTCAAATGGACGCCTTCTAGAGCATGTTAAAGTTCCTGGAGAAAAATGGAAATCGCGCTGGAGACTCCAGAACGGCTCGCCGATGCGATTTTCGGATTCAGCGGGTTCGAATTAAGGAGAAAACAGTTCTTTCGTGATTTAAAATTATTTTCCGAGTTTTTTTTTTTTTTATTTATTCCTTATTTTTAATCGAAATTTTGTAATTTTCAAATTTCAAAAATTCGCCAAAAATCGAAAAGTTTACTTGGGAAGCTAAAATTTTGGTTTTGTGGGTTTTTTGACATGCTCTTTTCAAAAATCCAACTCCCGTTCAAATCCGAGCCGGACACCTCGGGTAGTTCCCTAGTGAGATGACGCTATGATCTCGTCCTCGATTTAAAACACTTTTTTGCGTTAATGCTGCACTGTATTAGTGCATTTCCGGCAACTCAGCAAAGATGCACTCTAGATGCCCTCGAGAGATACAATCAACTCGCTCGTCGTTTTACTTCGCTCATTAAGACAAAACCGCGAAACCCCTTCGGCCGAGTCGAGTTATCGACGTCTTCCGCAACGGTCGGAATTGTAATTACCTCGACGACGTCCAATTACACAAAATCTAAATAGAATTCATTACCGAGATACCACTTTAACGAACGACGAAAGGCGGGTTTCGTCATCGCAGCGCTTTACTTTTCGGTGGCTGGGATCGCGCTCCACGGTTCCGCGTATCAGTAATTACGTCTACGACGAATACACACGATCGAGTCGCAATTTAATATCGGCGATCTCGTTTTCGTCGGCTGAAAGGCGACTGCCGCCCTTAAAGTCAACACGACAAAGCTCAACAGCTACCCCGCGTCGCGTCTCGCAACGTGGCTCGGTTTTATTTCGCTTTAATCGACCGTAATTACTCGCTTTTCCCGAGTTTGGGGCGCGGTTAATGAGAGCGGAATATTACAGTTTCATCTTCCAACTTCGCTTTCGCGGTCGCCTTTTCAATCCCATTTGCGACGAGAAAATTGACCTAATAGCCTGCAGAAATTCGAAACAATCTACCATTCGACGCTTTTTAGCGGCGCGAAACGCGTTCGTTGCGTGTGATTAACGCTCGACAAAAGTGCCATTTCCGAAGGCGTTTCTGTGCTGATGATTCGCAAAGCGTTGTTGTATGACATCAACGAGGGTTTCGACTTGAAGAATTCGAATTGACGGTAAATCGGAGAAGTTAATGAAGCCGAGGAGTTTTCTTGAATGACGTAATTTTTTATATTTTTTTGATCTTCTTAACCCCCTTAATCTTACCTAGAACGCCTTTCAAAATTTTTAACCGAGGTCCCACCCCCTTCTAGAAGAGGCGAGATAAGAAAATATCGAGAATTGCCGTGCGACAACCGATAACAGCGAAGTTTATTGTCAGTTGAGCCATTTTTAGGGTTAAATAATTTTTTTTCGTTACTTTTCGCGTAAAAAGATGTCGGAAAATTGCGAACACGAATGCCCGTCAAGTGAATGCCGTCCACTAAGCTCTAGCGGAAGATGCACGCTTACGAACGCCCGTTATTTTGAGCTGACGCGGTTGCGACGCGAAAGAGTACATCTTCCGCTGGAGCGCAGCGGCCATTATCAACTTGACGGGCATGTGCTCGCGATTTTTTTCAATGTTTTTTTTTTTTTTTTATGCGAAAACTATCGATTTTTTGTGGCACATTGCTGACGAAATTTTTCAAGGCCCGCACAAAAAAAAAAGAATTTATATATTCTAGCCATTTAACGGAACAAATTAGCAGCCTTTTGTAACTTTCGAGGAAAATTTCAACGAGTAGGATTTTCGCGTTAAAAAATCACATCCTCTTTGAAATCGCCTCCGGGGAGAAATTCCTCCGTTACTTTTCTACGAATTTCCATAGCCTAAAATAAATCCCCGGTTTCGTCGTCATTTCGTACGAGGAAAAAAAATTAACTCGGTCGAGAATTCTCGTCCATTGTTACAATGTTGATTAAAGTGAAGAAAAAAATGGTGAAAAATCGGCGAAAAATTATCAGTAATTTATTACGACGAAATCCATGGCGTTTGGTGTTTCGGGAGGTCGCACCGACGACGTGACGACGACTGCACAAAGCTACTGAAAAACAGACGAGAAATGTAATGAAGAAAAAAGAGTGAGCTTTTGCGTTAAAAATACTCGTCAAATTAAGTGCTAATTTGTTAAAATAAAGTATCGTCGTGGATAGTCGAGCAGCGGCATGAAGGATTAGGTATCCTTGGAAATATCGTCTTGCTTTTCATCGTCAACGAATCTCCTCGTCGCGGACGCACTTCGCGTAATAGTCGAGAAAATACCGAAATCTAAATGTGGTGTATTATTTTTGGGGAAAGTTAATGAAATTAGTTTTTTTTTCCGGATATCGCAAAGGTCAAGTTTTGAAGTCGTGTTGGTATGAATTGTAAAATTGGGTTGTGGTAATTATCAATCATCAATTTTTTTTAAATGATGTTGATGAAAATTAAGGATTAATTTATGTGATAAAAATGAATAAATTTCTTGTCTTCGCTCCGCTCGAACAATTTTCTTTTATTTGGTATTTTTTTCAACTGGTTGGAAATTTCACGTAAGAGTTTTGCGTCCTACTCTCCCTCCTTCCTTCGGTCAATTTATCGAATCATTTTTCTAAAAATAAAATTCAGAAAAATGAAAGTTCAGGATCAGGGCGACATGGCGTTTGAAAACAAACGCATAAGCAAAATTAAAAATTTTATGAAATGTAAGAATAGAAGATCGCCTTATGGAGGTCAACGTCCTTCTGTCACCGGCTTCACGTAGATTGCCACGTTTACAAATACGTGTACTTTTTGGTCATGCTACGACGTATTGAAATTTTTCAAACTAAATAAAACGTTGAAAGTGATTGCGAAGAATCGAAATAGGTGAATATTTTCGAAGCGAAAAAAAAAGTCGACTTTGACGGTCGCCGTTCGGTAATCGTCTTGAGAATTTAATGCTTCGCTTTGATGAAGAACGCGTATGTACGTGTGGAAAAAGGCTACGTCGTCGTGTAACGACCGTAGTCGAGAGAAACATTTGCATAAGAATGATTCGCAAATAAGAAGGAAAAAAGAGAAAAGAATTCTCGTCCTTGGGTATACAAGGTGTATTTATACCTGGAACGGAAGATGGCGGAGGCGAAGTGAAGAATCACAAGTACCCGTCGTACGATAGCGCATATATTTCGCCGGCGTGGACCGAGACGCGGAGGAGAATCGAATGATCTCGAGCATAAAATTTCTTTAGCGGATAATACAAGCGCACGTACATGGTTTACATTCGACGTAGATGCGATGTAGTGTAGAATGCTGGAGTGGCTCTTTGTCGCCGGAGCTTTCTTGCGTGGCGCGTGTAGTTACGACTTTTGAAAAAAAAAAAAAAAATGAAAGACCGAGAGGTCCGTTTGTTTGTCATTATATAGTCCATTGTATGGTCGAATGGCGAAATGTTGCGGTAGAATAACGTGATTTCAATAATACATCGTTGGCTCGTTCGCTACTGGAGGTTTTTTCTGACGATGCGAGCTTCGATAAGAAATCGAAGAAAAATTTGCGTTTCGCGATACGAATAAAGCACGAGTAAATGTACGACGAGTATAATGGAGATGTTTACGAATGAATTGGCCGAAATTCGACGAGAATTCGAAAGCAGAGAAATTCCTTTGCATTGGGAGTCGGATGATGATCTTGATGATGATGATTCAAAAGAGTAAACGAGTGTAAGATTTAGGGATTTTTTTTCAAAACGATTTTAATTTCATTTAAAATTTCAGATTTTATCTACTCCGGCCCTTCCCCTACCACATGTATTAAGAAAATTTCAACGAGTGTTATTTGTATGTGATAAATGATGGTAAAAGCGAGACGAGTTTGTGTTCCACTTGCGTTGTAATCTTTGGCAAATTTTAATTATTAACTTGATTACGAAATACAAACTTTTAAGCTTTCGTGATGTGAAACTACGTTCATCGCATCGATCCTGCATTTGATTTACCGTCTCTCTTTACCATCTTTCTTTCTGCTGCAGGAAACTATTTCAAAGGTTTAGCGGAGTTGCTGTTGATATTTCGTGGAGCGTTTATGAATTAACAATTAACGAGAGATAATAATTTCAGCGCTAAAATGAAATTTTCAAATACTACGATACTTTTGGAGTTTAATTTTTTGGCTACACTGTGCGATTTCGTTCGCAGAAATCGCTTCATTATGGATAACAAGTTTGGGGTATTACGTCATTCGAATGACGAGGTTAGTATAACTTTTATCATTTTATGATTACATTTTGATAAATCACACCAAAAAGATTGGCTCGGCCAATACAAAGCCATTGTTAAAGGTGGTTGGACGCTTTGTCATTATGTTGTTCAGTCACCTTCATTGTGTGGGTTTTTCTTATTTCTATTTGGGTTAATGTTGTTGGTGCGAAGCCAGTGAAAACGCCCTTCCCCCACTTTTAGTTATGTTTACCTCCACGATAAGGTGGCCTATCTGGTGCAGTATGATTGTGATCCTCGTCAGAGTTGGATGTTTCTTTAATGTGGTTGGGTAATATTTGTGTGTTGTTTGTGGTAGATGTGTGATGATTGGCGTGTTTTGGTAGTATTTTTATGATTTATCGTCTCTTTTTACCATCTCTCTTTCTGCTGTAGGAAATTATTTCAAAAGTTTAGCGGAGTTGCTGTTAATATCTTATTTTTTGGCTACACTGTGCAGTTTTGTTCACAAAAATAGCTCCGTTGTCTGTGGATAACATGTTGGGCTATTACGTCGTTCGAACGACGTGTATTGTGATGAATCATACAAAAAGGTTGGCTCGGTGAATACAAAGGCATTGTTAAAGGTGGTTGGACGCTTTGTCATTATGTTGTTCAGTCACCTTCGTTGTGTGGTTTTTTTTTTATCTCTATTTGGGGTAATATTGTTGGTGCGAAGCCAGTGAAGACGCCCTTCCCCCACTTTTAGTTATGTTTACTTCCACGATAAGATGGCCTATCTGGTGCAGTGTGATTGTGATCCTTGTTGGAGTTGGACGTCTCCTTAACGTGGTTACTGCTTATGTTTTTTTTTGTTGCAGATGCCTGACAATTTGGTGATTCCAGTGCTACATGTGTTGATATATAGTCGTTGTGATGTGTAGCTTGAATTACGGATCGGATTTGATCTCTGTGAGTAATTTCATTAGTCATATTTTAATTACGGTATTTTTATATCTCGGAATTTTTATATTTAAACGTTGAAATTTTTGAATAGGTACATCATTAGTGGTTTTTTCGATACTTACTTGATTTGTTGGTATTTTGTTAATGTGTACTGCATAGTGTTTTTTTGTTTTATTATCGTCGTTTTTTACCTTTCCCCTTTTTGTTTACCTCCACGGTAACGTGGTATTTTCCGATCAATGTTTCAATTTCTCATTACTTTGGTAGTTCCGTATCAACTTTGTCGTTAAAATGGGCATTTTTTTTTGTTTTGGTGTTTCAATTATTTTGATAGCTTACCTACGTTCCTGTTATCTCAACAATTTGGTGATTCACTTCGATATTCGGTTGCTCATTTCCTTGACATTTGATTGGTTTGATTCGACTTTTAAAGTATCGTTGCTAGACTTCTCAATTTTTCGATATTCTGATTGGTTTGAAACGTTGATTGTTCAATTTTTCTTAATTCCAATATTCTGGTTTTGAATTTTTTGTGGATGCGCAATTTGGCCTTCCCAGAGCGGTGTTTTATATCTACATTTAGGTATGTTGTCACGCGGGTATAGCGTAATGAATTTCGAACGTTGTTTTTCAAGTTAGAATGATATATTTTGTATATCCGCTACCTATGTAACCAAGGTGGAATAGCAAAGCTACAGCAAATTTAAACGTGCGTTTAATTGTTGGCGCGCGCGAGCGGCAGCGTCGGCCTTGCGAGAATATAACGATATATTTTTTATTACTCGCCTAGGAGTAATTATTTAACAGATAGCGATGAATTATGGTAAAGGTTGGCTAATTATTAAACGTTGGCATTTCTCGTTGTCGTTGCCGGTTTAACGAAACGTTAATATAATATCGGTAGCATCGGTAGCACTGCTACCGAGCCAGGCGAATCGACGAACGCGCGCCAATGCCGGGCGCTAGCGCCAATTTAATCCGTTTCCTTTGAGAGAAATTTATTAAAATTATCTCGATTCACGAAGACGCGAAATGAAGCGCGGATTATTTTTAACGCGAGGTGAAATTAATTTTCGTCGAATGCGTGCGTAATGTATGACTATGGTGTTATCGATGTACATGTTTCGTGTGTGTGAGCTCCAAAAGTTGATTTTTTAAGTGTTCACCAAAAAAAAAAAAACCGCTTTTATGGTTTACGTTGTACTCGTAATTTAAACGGACAACGATTTGTAAATCGAATGGGAATTTTCGAGTTGGAAGTGGTTTATCGTATTATGGCATAAAGAAATTTACAACGATATAAATTCTCGCTTGTTTATGCTTGTTTTTACTCAAGTATTCCATTTTTTTGTTTCCGATTTAGAAGTACATATTTTCCCGTTATCCATGGAGCTACAAGTGGCAGCACTGATTATTTTGTGAGAAACATCGGAAGAGCACTGTCATCACTCATCATCGACATGTCGTGAAGAGATGTTGAATGAAACGAGATGAACACTAGCTCGCGGCATGGTTTAGAAGATATAGTTCAGGATGAGATTGTGACGTATTCATCCGAATTTCACTGTTGCGGCCAAGTCGAAGGTAATGATGCTAAGAACGTTTCAGATCATTAATTAGCAAAAATAACTGTTGGTTTTTAGTGAGATTCTCCGCAGGAACAATCTCTCGGAAATTAAATTTCAAGTAGTTTTTCTATGGAGGTGTAATGAAAAATTAACGAAAACGTAATATTGTTATTAAATTTATTAAAAAGTTCTAATGATAAAATGTCACACACAAAAATTATCTCAAAAATAAGCTCAAAATTAAAACTTTATTCCGTTTCCGTTACTGAAATAACGTTATTTGTCATATGGTCTCGGTTTCAGTTTTCAACACTACCCACGAGCTCTTTACAAATAACGGAAACCAAAACAATATAGGAAATAGCGTTATTTCAGAAACGAAATAAGAAGTTCTAAAAAATGCGATGTCACAAAGACAAAAATTAGCTCAAAAATAGCTAATTGTCTTTAGAACCATTTTCGGGATAATTTTTGAGCTAATTTTTGTCTCTGTGACATCGCATTCTTTAAAACTATTTATTTCGTTTCTGAAGTAACGCTATTTCCAATACGGTTTCGGTTTCCGTTATGTTTGAAAAGCTCGCGAGAACTGCCGGAAGCTGAAACCGAAACCATATCGGAAATAGCGTTACTTCAGAAACGAAATAAGAAGTTCTAGAATGACAATTTTAAAGAGGCCAAAATTAGATCTGTCATTCTAGAACTTCTTATTTCGTTTCTGAAATAACGTTATTTCTGATATGGTTTCGGTTTCAGTTCCGGCACTTCTCGCGAGCTCTTTAATAATAACGGAAACCGAAACCATATTGAAAATAACGTTATTTCAGAAACGAAATAAAAAGTTCTAGAATGAAAAATTCTGGAATGATAATTTTACAGCGGCGAAAATTAGCTCTTTCATTCTAGAACTTCTTATTTCGTTTCTGAAATACCGCTATTTCCAATATGGTTTCGGTTTCCGTTATTATTAAAGAGCTCGCGAGATGTGCCGGAAACGGAAACCGAAACCATATCGGAAATAGCGTTATTTCAGAAACGAAATAAGAAGTTCTAGAATGAAAAGTTCTAGAATGACAATTTTACAGGGGCGAATATTAGCCCTGTCATTCTAGAACTTCTTGTTTTGTTTCTGAAATAAGCTCTGTCATTCTAGAACTTCTTATTTCGTTTCTGAAATAACGCTATTTTCAATATGGTTTCGGTTTCCGTTATTATTAAAGAACTCGCGAGAAGTGCCGGAAACGGAAACCGAAACCATATCGGAAATAGCGTTATTTCAGAAACGAAATAAGAAGTTCTAGAATGACTGAGCTCATTTCAGAAACAAAATAAGAAGTTCTAGAATGACAGAGCTAATTTTCGCATGTGTAAAATTGTCATTCTGGAACTTTTCATTCTAGAACTCCTTATTTCGTTTCTGAAATAACGCTATTTCCAATATGGTTTCGGTTTCCGTTATTATTAAAGAACTCGCGAGAAGTGCCGGAAACGGAAACCGAAACCATATAAGAAATAGCGTTATTTCAGAAACGAAATAAGTAGTTCTAGAATGACATAGCTTATTTCAGAAACAAAATAAGAAGTTCTAGAATGACAGAGCTAATTTTCGCATGTGTAAAATTGTCATTCTGGAACTTTTCATTTTAGAACTCCTTATTTCGTTTCTGAAATAACGCTATTTCCAATATGGTTTCGGTTTCCGTTATTATTAAAGAACTCGCGAGAAGTGCCGGAAACCGAAACCGAAACCATATCGGAAATAGCGTTATTTCAGAAACGAAATAAGAAGTTCTAGAATGAAAAGTTCTAGAATGACAATTTTACAGAGGCGAATATTAGCCCTGTCATTCTAGAACTTCTTGTTTTGTTTCTGAAATAAGCTCTGTCATTCTAGAACTCCTTATTTCGTTTCTGAAATAACGCTATTTCCTATATGGTTTCGGTTTCAGTTTCTGGCACTTCTCGCGAGCTCTTTAATAATAACGGAAACCGAAACCATATTGGAAATAGCGTTATTTCAGAAACGAAATAAGAAGTTCTAGAATGAAATGTTCTAGAATGACAATTTTTACAGAGGCGAATATTAGCTCTTTCATTCTAGAATTTCTTGTTTTGTTTCTGAAGTAACGCTATTTCCGATATGGTTTCGGTTTCAGTTTCCGGCAGTTCTCGCGAGCTCTTTAAAAATAACGGAAACTGAAACCGTATTGGAAATAGCGTTATTTCAGAAACGAAATAAAAAGTTTTAAAGAATGCGATGTCACGGAGACAAAAATTAGCCCAAAAGTATCCGAAAAATGGTTCTAAAGACAATTAGCTATTTTTGAGCTAATTTTTGTCTCTGTGACATCGCATTTTTTAGAACTTCTTATTTCGTTTCTGAAATAACGCTATTTCCAATATGGTTTCAGTTTCCGTTATTTTTAGAGAGCTCATGAGGAAACTGAATGTAAAACCATTTTGATAATAATGTTATTACACAAAAACGGAAACGAAATAAGAAGTTCTAGATTTTGGGTTAACTTTTTTTTTACTGTGAGATGGTTAATTTCAGCGATATTTTTCTCGGCTAAAATAATTGCTCAAAATTCACCAAATTCGCGATTTTAAATCCGTCCATTTTTAGATTCTTGGGAGAAAATCTCCTAAATGGTTTTTTGACTTTTTTCTTTAACAGTTTCTGACGCGCAAGGAGCTGCAGAACAACTTTTGCATTCGCTCATCTCGATAACTCCACGGTGGGCTTTTCAGTCAGGAGCCTGCTTTTCGTAGATCCACTCTGTGCAACATAAAATTTACAAACTTAATTCTAATCATATCTTTGCAGAAAAACCACTTGAAATTCAATTACTGGGAGACTGTTTCTGCGACGATCTTGCTGAAACCCGAAAGTTGATGAATCAAGTCTGAAAAAAAATAGAACATAGGCTACTCTCTTCACTAAATTTTTTTCACGTACGTATTTGAACATGTGTTTGTGTAGCATTAAGCAAGTACTCAGAAATTCAGATCGCAGCACTAACTGAGAAGCACTCGTGATATTTCCACGGTCAGTTGAAATGAAAAAAAGAAGTTTTCAAGAAAGCTAATTATAACTAAATAAATTCAAACAAAACACATTGTACGACTTTTTTTCTCATTTTAATTGAAGGAAAACACATGTCAATCAAAAAAGTTGCTACTATATTTACGAAATGTGACTATTGTAACTTCCATGTTTCTAAAAAAATGAACTAAAAACACTGTCCATAACACGATGCAAATTTCAAGACCCTGATGAATAAATGAATAAATTACATCACTTCAAATACTTTCTTTGTATCTTTTCAAATTTCGCAGCGTCGTCAGCACCTCAATCCGCAAACAAAATTCTCCCGTTGATGGGGGCATTCCTTTTTATTCTTTTGCGAAATCTATCCATATTGTTTCAAATATCCAGTTATCCATTCGTTTTCGAAACCTATGAACAGAATAAAAAAAAATCATTCAATTAATAAAAATCGTAAATATTCCTACTTGTGCGTGAAATTTTTGGCGATCACCTGGGTACAGAGGAAATACTCTCGCATTTTTCGATAATTTCGTTTTATTTACTAGTATCAAATTGAAGAATAGTGAAAACAAGAGAAATTTTTTTCCTAAGAAAATACATGCTACATTCTAGTTTTCAATTTTTGCCAAGAATTTAATATAAGCAAATCAAACGAAATGGTATTTCCAGCTATATAACAGATATTACATTTTTTCGATATGTTTTTAGAGCGTGTAGGCCTAAAAAAAAAGTGAAACAAGAAAATATATATTTCGTTTGAAATTGTTAGATAATGTCGCGCGCGTTTCCCTTTGATATTCGAGCAAATCTTTTTACATTATTGAATACGATACTACAGATGGGCACGAGGTATAGAAGGGGCGCATAAAGAGGTATTCCGAAGACGCAAATATCCTTTTTTAACTTTCCGTCTCTTCTGTATGTTTTGCAAGATTTACAATCGCGGTCGTGTCTTTATACGAAAATCACCTTATACAATAATTCAAAGACGGAAATGGGATTTGATAAAGAAACACGATTGAAAAATCAATTTTTACCAAACCTGGGAAAATTTCGGCATACGCGAGCATTTGCGCCGAAGATATAAACACATAGAAACGCAACTTTTCGGTTCACATATTCGCTCGCATACACATGTAAATCGGACACGAGAAGACGAAGGATTTCGCTTGTAGATCGAAATCGTACAAGTTAATGCCAAGTTTTGCCAACGTTTCGGCCAAGCGAAGCGGCGGGAGTATAAGGATGGTTTAAAAGATAAGCTTTTTATTGCTAAAAGGAAACGTGAGTTCATATAATAAATTCCCGCGTCCCTCATAATTCACACGCCGCCGCAAGAAAAACTAATGTCGGTGGCCGCGTTGAAAAAAAAATTTCTGTGAATCGGCCTATTTGGGTCGTCAGTTGGAAAGTTTTTATATGCTAGACTATCGTAAAAAGGTGTACGCGATGGTTTGATTAACGAAAATTTTTTTATGCTCAACGATGGGAACCAGAAATGACAAATAATCCACCTTAAATCATGTCAAACTAAATCTTGATCACTTCAAATCAACCAGAAATTGTCCAAAAATCCAAGAATGCAAATTAAAAAATACTGAAAAATGATACCGTCCGAAAAAAGAACAACGAACCATTAAAAGGAAACAAATGTCCTTACTCTCAACCAAAACCGGCCCAAAAATCCAAAAATGCAAATTAAAAATGCCCGAAAAAAGAACAACGAACCATTTAAAAGAAACGAATGTACTTACTCCAATCTGACGCAGTATTCATAATACAGGTAAGCAGCGTAAGCAGCACATCACGAATGTTAATCCGCAATAGAAAACCAAACAGCGAACATGATCATTACGAATGCTTGAGCAGAAATGAGCTCAAAAGCGTAGAGGTAAATGTTAACAAAAACGGTAAAAACCCATCTAATCAGAGAGGCGATAATAAAAAAAAAGGAATAAAAGAGAGGAGATAGATACCACATGATCAAACATCACAAAGGTTCATTGTTAGAAACTCAAGAAGGGTATTTACTATCTATCACCCATATCTTTACCTGCTTCTATTGTTAGAATGTAGATTGTGAAGAACCCTCATTCGTATTCTATAAATGAAGCCAGGTCTTTCAACCATTATCCCTCTTACCCCTCCTTTGGTTATGTAGTTTCCTTCATTAGTTTTTCATTCAAAAAAAAAACGTTAACAACCAATTGTCATCTTTAATTAATCACAAGTAACACCGAACCAGTTCTTTACTATTGTTATCAGACGAACGGTGTATAATTTATTCACTAAAAGACAAATTTCATGGATGCAGCCTTTGCGGAACCCACCATTCGCGTTGATGTCTTGGAACAAACTGGTTGTTGGGGGCCATTCAATCAAGGTAGGTATTACATTCCTACCTAAATGTTTTTGTTAGTTCTCAACGTTAGCGCTGCATACCGAATAACGTTGTCACATTTTTATTCAGACACTACCTAGTTTTAATTGTTACATGTTATTCCGATAGCGCCGCTAGTGTATTTCGTCCACGTTTTCTATTCTTGCGTTATCATTAATAAACGAGTATTTATTTTCAATAAAACTTATTTATCCCTTCATACTTTCTCTGTGTCAAATTTGAACATCACTTTATCAACAACTGATATATCACCTTATCTCCGATTAAGAGAAGAAACAAACGAAATGGAACAAGATTCGCCTGGAACAACCAAGTGAAGCATATCAACAAACAAAGTTGCGAATTAACCGTCAATATGAGCAACTCGTCGAAAACATTCACCGGAGCACTTCACTTTCCGAACTCGTGACAAGATTACCATCATCTTGGCCAAATTACAATGCTTCATCTCGACTGTTGCTTACACAAGTCCAGAAACGCTTTTACGCGACAATTCTCTCGCATTTCGAGTAATACACTAAGAGATTTATTTGCATTCGACCGAATTTACATTTTAAATTACCGAACCGCAAACGTCGTCATATAAGCAATCAAAAGCGCTCGGTGTTGCTTTGTACAAGGGCATTTTTCCAACCAAACAACGATAAATTAGCCGCTCTCTCTCGAGGCTCCTCGTGCACAAGACTCGGAATACACGACCAACGATCACGTACATAGGGCGCGAACTCCCGCGTAAAAATTCTCGCTTTATAATAAATTATCGTATTTACATTTTCGTTAGAAAATTGCCCTAAAAGCGCGAAAGAGAACCGCGAAACGAGCTGGTATTACCGAAGGCTCGAATAATCGCAATCTACGAGGAAGGAAATTCGCGCCCGGATTTAAAGATAATTTTTTTACTCGCTTTTCTTTCTTCTGATGAAAGTCGATGTAATAAATTTCCCCTCTGCATACATAGCGTGTTCCATTATCAGAGCGAAGAAAAAAAAATCCAATTGCGTTATTCCAACAAGCGCCTCTTAATCCCTTCGCTGAGCCGCGCAATTAATCGTAAAAATAAAAACGTGAAATTATGAATTAAAAAAATGTATTTCTTAAATAATTCACATAAAAAAAGATATTCGTCGCGAGGAAAAGAAACACGTACGACAAAGCGTTCTTACTCCATCGTTAAAAATTTTCTTACCATATCATGGCACATGAAAAAGGGGACAAGGGGTAGCAAAATTTTGCAATATACAGCTTTCGCCATCTGTAGACTTTCATTTGTTTTGCTTAAAGGTTTTCGAAAATGCCGTTCGTCGAAACGAAGCGACCTCTGTTGACGATTCCGCGCAATCCACTCGACGGTTTCCTTTCGTATTTCCGTCGACAGATCGAGGCAATCGTACGAGAAAGGAAATTTCAGACTGAGGATAAAAGACGGTATTACAAAGTAGAATAAATAAAACGCTTAAAAATTACGCGAGCTCGAGAAATAGAGAGGAAAACGAGAGAGAGATAGAGAGAAAGAAAAGAAGACAAATAAATAACGTACATGCGTTTGTAAAATTGACTTAGCATGCGTGTAGATATATAGGTAACTCTTAAATAGGTAGGTAGACTTAAGACGAACAAAAAAAGAGGGGAGCGAGGGATTTGGCTAAAACTAAACTACACCGTTACCCAGGTAACTTAGTAAGCTGGTTTGTATGGAGCTGGAGCTGGGGCATAAGATGGAGCTGGGGCGTAAGACGGAGCTGGGGCATAAGACGGAGCTGGGGCATAAGACGGAGCTGGAGCGTAAGATGGAGCTGGGGCATAGGATGGAGCCGGAGCATAAGATGGGGCTGGTTTGTAGGCGGGTTTGTAAGCCGGAGCTGGTTTGTAAGCTGGGGCCGAGTAAGAAGGAGCAGCCGATGGGTAGGCTGGCGACGGGTAGGCGGATGGAGATGGGTAAGCTGGCGATGGGTAGGCAGCGGATGGAGCTGGGTAGGCGGATTTTGGTTGAGAGTAAGACGGAGTTCCTTCCTTTTGTACAACAGCTACGAAACCGTATCCGTCATCGGAGTAGTCGACGATACGTTTGGTGCCATCGGGTTCGATGAGACTGTATTGTCCCTGTATTCATTAAGGAAAAAAACAAAACAACACCGCATTAGTCATAACGACAACAGCTCGCGAAACGCCTCCGTAAAAGTACTCCTCGCTTTCTTTCGCCAATTCGCCATCGAATCGTGCCCGAAATCTCTCTCTTCGACGATGTAATTTACCAACCCGAAAATGATTATTTAATCGCCTCTCGCAGCAGGTACCTCGTTTTACGTTCTTAAGTCACCGACGACGCGACCAAAAATTTCACGCATCTCGAGATATTAATTCCCGGACGCGTATTTTTCGCCGACGCCGTCGAGCTGCTCCCCGAATTAGGAAGATAAATGAGACGGCGTAATTTTTTCTCCTCTTCGCCACCGCAACGCCACCGAATACCGGCCTCTTTCGCAAAAAGCCAGGTAAATTAGTCGACATTAGGCGTATCGGGCGCGTCGAGTTGAAAAATTGCGCGTAATATTATTTACCGAATGCAGACGAGTACTTTGTTCTTTTTTTTGGTATCCCCCTTTCTACGTGAAATATATCTAATTTTCCCAAAAATATTTTCCAATAACGACCTCGTGCCAAAGAAAATCGCCGTCGAACTCACCTTGACGTAGTCACCGTCACGGTCTTCGCTTTGGCTTTTGTAGTCACCAGAGTGAGCATCAGCTACTTCGTAGGCGAAGTTGTATTTGGCTGGCGCATCTGGGTATTGTTCTTCGTATTTGGGTTGAGCGGCGTATTTGGGGGCAGCCGGCGATGGGTAAGCTTGAGACGGGTACGCTGGTGATGGGTAAGCTTGAGATGGGTAAGCCGGAGACGGGTAAGCGGGCGATTGGTGAGATGGGTACGATGGGGTGGCGTACGGAGTGGGGGCGATCGGCGAACCGAAAGTGCAGGCCAATACGCTGGCGGCTAAAACGACGAACTGTAACATCAAAATTTACACGTTATTAGTATGCGTACTTCTTTTCCATCCGGAAGAAATATACCCACAAGCTTAATTATCAGAAAGTAGTGATGAGAAGGGGAAAGGGACTATATTTTCACGTTCATGTATAAGTCAGAAATTTAAATTTTTCAAAAATTATGCGTATATATTGCGCATGATATCACGCTTATGATAATTTTCATACGAGTTGAGTTTTTTCAACTCTTTTCCCAAATAACGGCTGTTCAGCGAAGTAACTTTTTATCGCACCTTATGTCAACGCAAGCCATGTTTTCCCGTTTCGAGTCATAATTTTTATTTGCCTCCTAAAACTTGGAAAGTTAATTCTCAAATGGTAATGAAGAAGAGCGTCTGTAGCTGCGTAATGTGTGAGGATTTTAAACAGAATAAAATTACTTTTAAATCTCGATAGAAAATCATAATTGTAACGTATTTAGAAAAATTACCGGTAATTACGCGGTATTCGCCGTAATACGGTATTATTACCAAGAATTACATTAGAAAGAACCTAATTACCGCGAATATTGAGCTCTTGTTGGTGATTACGGTAATTACCAACTATTACCGGCATTAATCGGTAGTAACAGTAATTACCAGCAATTACCGGTATTTATAGGTAATTACAGTAGTTACTAGCAATTACCGGTATTCATTGGTAATTACAGTAATTACCATAAATTACCTATAATTACGGTAATACTGGTAAATTACATTAAATTTGCCTTAATTGCTCCTAGTTTCACCGCGTGATTACTACTTTACAAATTTTCCCTCAATTAAACGGTAATTTGGAGAATTTAAATTTTATTTCAATTTTGAAAATGCTGATTGGAAAAAATTACTAAAAAATAAAATTTTGATTTATTCGAAATTATGACACATCCGGTGAAAATTTCGTTGGTTAGATGGTTGAAAACGTGGAAACAAAATTCAAGCATAAAAAAGAGAATCAGTTTTGAAGACACGATCTCTTGTTTTTTTCCACATCAATTCAATTTTCTTTCTTTTACACACAAATCCCTTTGTAATTTTGTTAATTTTAACGTAAAATGTATTTCGCGAGGAATTTAAAAAAGTGAAAATCAACGTAATTAATTTTTTTATTAATTATTTTAAAAACCTTTATTTTTCAGTTTCGTTTTTACGAAATGAAACAGAAAAAGAAATATGCCCAAAATCTCGTATAAAATTAAAGCGAATCCGAGAAAAAATTCCATTATTTCGTGTTTCTTCTCACCAAAAAAATACCTAAAATTAAGAGAATTTTTAATAAAAAATTCGCCGTCGCCGGGGGCGGATTATTACTCATTCAATAACCACGAAAAAATGCGGCGAAAAATTTTCGAAAAAAGGGGAATTTCAAAAAAAGACAAAACTACGATGTAATTTCTTCTGCGAAACTCATTTATTCACGTAGAACTATCTCATCCTAACGCGAAATTAATTTCGTCGTTAATTTGTCGTGAAATCAGGCTCGAATGAGAAAATTACGTATAAAACGTGCCGACGATAAAAAAATGAAATTATTTTCCAATTTTCGTATCATTTTAGCGCCTTCCGCCGCCGACTCGTAATTGCGTTTAATTAATTAGAAAAACGAAAAACGTATATTCAAGAGTTGAGATGAAAAATCTGAAAAAATTACTCGTTTTTGTTCGTACCACGAAAAAATCTACGAACTACTTTCGATAAGAGACACGAAATCAAGGGAAGGGAAATTTTCATTTTCCGTGTTGCGTATTTACCTACGGAAAACAACGCAGACATCATAACCGCCTCGTGTAATATTCCGCGAGTATATCGAAATCTCCGCCATGGCTGGCGGCGTTACCGCAAACCACGGCGCTCAAGGAATACGCAGGGGGTGGCAACAACAAAAGATTGTTTGCGTAGTTTAACGTTTCAATCTTACGAAGTGAAATTAAAAAAAAAAAATACAAAACGGAAAAAAGTTACGAGAGAAAAAAACTCAGCTCGCGCTTTTTATAGGGGAAAAAATTGCTAAGTTATTTAAAAAGTTCGCGTTTTATTTCGTGTTTTTTTATTCTTCTCTACTTCGCGTTCCTAAACGCTCCCTTACGTCGCGGAATTTTCCGAGTGTTTTTTGTTTATCGCCCTATCGTTGGTTTTGCGAGAGAATAAAACGACGTAGCACGCACTCTGAAGTTGGTTGTTTTCCCGTTCTTGTTCGCGATTTGACAAATTGTAAAGAATATCTAAGCGTTTAATAAGAAGTATTGTTTTTGAAGTTGACGCTATAGCGTACGAGCACGGAATACGAAATCGTCGCCGTTTAAATCGTGTAAATTAATTTTCACCCGAGAAATTCGCAAACCGAGCGAAAATAATCGAGTTACGTTCGCCAAAAAAAAACTCCAACTACACATTCGAATCAAAAACGAGCCAAAGACTTAGGAAAAAATCGCGTAAAAAACGAATCACCGTACATACCTTGAATGCCATTTTAATATTGGTTGATTTGGTGTCTGTTGGACGAAGTACACTGAACTAAAGGCACACACAATTGATCACGAGATAGTATCGGTTGATACGATCACAAGATTGAGACTGAAGTGATCATCGATAAGGCGAGCTTTTATATAAATCGGACCGGTCGAGATTCGAGGGTAAGTGGCTGATTGCAGTTCAGTCTGCAATACGGTTCGAAAGGCTTTGGTGGAGGTGGCGGCGGTACGGACGTAGGAGGGGTGACCACTCTATACACGAAACACCCGACCGGACCACACCTTTGTGCAAAAAAGCGAAACACGCTGCGGTAAAAGAGAGTGGGATAGAGAGAGAGAAAAGTGCACCTTCTAAGAAACGGTTGCCGAAC
>QBDW01002199.1:0-24914 GCA_003261595.1 Maconellicoccus hirsutus
AACTGCGAGAGTGGTCTTACCTCTACGCTCGGGGAATATTCACCGTTCCGCGTGCGAGCCGCGCGTACGTCGAAAACGGCCGCGTTCTATTTAATCACCCGACGAATAGAACTCTCGGCCGGTTTCTACACGAACTTGTAGCGCCCGCGTTCGCTGTTGCCCGTGCGCAGTCCGTTCGCGAGCAGGCCGCGGTAACCCGCGCGCGTATCATCGAACGCCGCGAGAACCGGGTTCGCGATCAGGGGACTGATCGGGAAACCGAGACATAAATAATTATCTTTCGATCCTACGCTGTAGAGTGCTATTTATTCGGTCCTGAAACTGAGAGTTTCAGAGTGTTTATATGCATATTAAAATTTTTGTATTTTTTTTTACATATGTATTATCGTTGTTTTGTTTTATATATATATATAATATGCATAAATACTTGAAAATTACGAACTGTTCCGGTGACGATCTTCACGCCAACGTAAGCTCATGCGTCACAGAGACGGCTTACGTTGCGCTCAACACGTGCTATATCCTGCCACCATCATCTATACTCGGATCAGACTTCTAAAACCACGAACTGTTCCAGTAACGATCTTCATGCCAACGTAAGCTCATGCGTCGTGATGACGGCTTACGTTGAGCTCATCGCGCGTTACATCATTCCGCCACCCACTCCCGGTTCAGATTTTAGAATTAAGTATTTTATATGTTATACCTCGTGTGCCTGGTCGTTTATCCCACCTTTGGTGAGAACAAATAAACTATAGTTTATTTGCATATATACGTTTATTCGTACGAAAGTACGACTTCGCGCACACGAATGCGCAGACTCGGGATCGCTTCGTGCACTCCCAAAATGGATAGGTAACCATATGCTCTGCGTATGGCAAACATCTTTTGAGTCTGCGTACTCCCGTCTTTGTTTTCTTTTTCGTCATTGACGAATATAATTAAAAAGATGTATCCTGTGATTATTCACAGAGACAAGCATAATGCTTATCGGCTTATTGTAAGCCCGACTACCTCAGGAATTACTCCACTCTCATCTTCGAAATCGTTTCGAGTCTTGGCACTTCCGAGCTTTGCTCGCGTGGTGTTTTTAGTGCCTTGAGCTTTCCCCAGTGACCACCATGTTGCCCAGCCGCAAGTTCGGAGGGGCAGGGGGTGCGGGGGGTCATGCCTCCGCTTAGTGATTCCGTGCTTCCTTCCGGGCAGCCTGTGGCCTTGCTGCAGAAAGCTCGGAAGGGGCATGTGTCACGGTGGGACATGGCCCTCGCGCCTTAGTGGTAACACTGGGGAGCGAGAGTGGGAGTATTCCACGTCCTACGTAAGTAGAGACCAACGCTTCGACGAGTTCGCCTACCACCATGGAAGGGTATGGTTGAACTCTCCAAGTGTATGCTTGGGTTTAAATGCCAGGCCACGG
This sequence comes from Maconellicoccus hirsutus, assembly GCA_003261595.1. Taxonomy (NCBI): domain Eukaryota; kingdom Metazoa; phylum Arthropoda; class Insecta; order Hemiptera; family Pseudococcidae; genus Maconellicoccus; species Maconellicoccus hirsutus. The sequence continues at coordinate 1,418 of QBDW01002199.1, forward strand.
TTAGGTTAATGTGTTAAATGTTAACGTAAATGTGTCCTTTTAATAGTTAAATAAATAGTACGGAGAAATCCGGCTTGAGGATAATGTGTCTTCGTTGTCGTTCGTTATTCGGTTCGCGTCTCTTACCAGTTTCGGGTCCCGGATCGCGGGGGCATCGTCGGTAGTTTGTGAGATATAATGGCGACGGTCATTTATATCTTCACATTGCCTTACTTTTTGACAAAATTTATTACTTTTTCACTACTTTTGTAATCCATTTTTAAAATCACTACTTTTTCACTGGTTTCACTACTTTCACTACTTGTTAAATACCATGTCAAATCAGTGAACCTCAACTTGAAAAAAAAATTCCCAGTGATTCTACTTCAAAAAAAAATTTCTTAATAGAGTGAAGATGGGAAGCTAAAATTCCAATCATGAACGTTTTGCAAAAATACCCATTTACCACCCAAATATCATGAAATCTACACCTCGGAACACCTGCTTATCTGCCCATAGCCTTTTACAAAATATAAAAATTCCGAAGCTCGCGCAACGTAAAATCGCGATAAATTTCATTCTCGGCTCATTTTAATATGACTTCATTTTGCATTATTTCACTCAACGTGGAAGTTCCTAGCGACGTGTATTTGTCGAACTTACATGAATAATTTATACGTCAGACCATGTAAAGTAGGCGTTTTCGGATTTAAATCCGTCGCAAAAAAAATACCAGACTCGCGACGAGAAAATAAACACGATAAATAATTTATCGAAAAAGGATGATTTTATTAAGAACGCGACGCGTATACGACTAACGAGTCAAAACACCGTCATCGTGATGGCGTAAAAAAAAAACCTCCCTAAAACTACAGTTTTTTCTGCTCTATCGCATAATTCAAAAATACTCTTGCGGTCACAACGGTAATTTTTCCGCTGTGTTTTTCATGCGCGGCGGAAACAGCTACTTGGAGAAAACGGTGGTGTACGCGGTTGAGCAGCGTCTAATTGGAAAACTTGACGAGGAAAAGTTTAATGAAGATGCCATGTAATCGCGTGAAACGTCTTGGTTGATTTTGCAATCGGTCGTGTCACCAAGTTGGTGTTAATTTAAATGAGATAAAACGTGGAAAAAAACCCCTTGGATAAACTTCTCCGAGGGCATTTCAATAATCTTAACGCTTGCTTCGGAGCTTCAGCAGAAAAAAAGTATAAAATACGATTTGGCTCGGCAGTCGAGACGATAAGCTTCTCGGGTATTTATACGAAGGATTAAAACCGTTTGAATTATTTTATTAAACGCGCTACCGTCGGAGATATTTTTTATTCGCGAATATATTTAACGTTAATCGCGCATTTTGCAAATTGCCACGTTATATACGAAAATCTTTGAAAACAATTCGTCTTACACTTGTTGCTATACTCGAGCTACGTTTTAATATTATTTGCATCGAAAACGTCTACAATGGTAATTTAATCACTTTTGAGCTAAAAATACACTATTTTTTATTAAATTTCACAAAATGCACACAACACTATTGCTCCTTTCAACACGACATATCGGGCATCTACATCACCGACAATGAGTAAATAACGCATACCGACGAAAAAACAATCTTCGTGAAATTTCTACACATCAAAACCTATCGCAGAAGGTATCTCGCTCAACGGTCCACGTGCTAAACGAACCGTAAAAAATTTTTCAATTTTTCCACCAACAACGTCACCGGCAAAAGCCCTCTATTTTGCGTTCATTTTTACGAGAATTTTTGACATGTTACTTCCCCTCGTCTAACTCGTTTGATTTACTCGTACTATACTCGTGGTTTAAAATATATTTCGCCTATTGATATTCAGCTCTCGTATCGAAAATGTACCTGTGTTAAAGCATTTTTTACCGAAATAAAACCATTTTTAAACTTTTTTCATTCGTAAGTATATTTTCTATCATTTTGTATTCTTCGAAAAATATACTCGATGTATTGGAATTTCTAGTTACAAAAATACGACTTGAATTTATCGACAAAACGAAAACTCAAGAAAGTTGACGCAAACGGACGAAAATTATTTGAAAAATTTCGTATTTTAATTTCACCTTTTAAATGTAAAAAGATTTGAAAAAAGGTACAAAAAATACTTTGATATAACGTGAATATTTTCCCGACACCAAAACCAATGAAATTGCTTACCTGACGTGAGAACTCCGGCAATTCGACGAAATTTTGAAAGAATTCAATGAAACCTGAAAAAAAGACGAAATTAATTATCGATCGCTGCGTAAATTAATTAATAACGCGATTTGTGAAACAGCCGCGTGTAAAATATTCGAATTAATTGGGAATCACTGGAGGGAAAAATGAAAACTTGAAATTTTTCTAATTTTAGAATCCCGATACAACGCAGAAATTCCGAAATTGTTTTTACATTTTGAAAAAGTATCGCATTTCTTAGCAGATGAAATACGTTTCGAGAATTTTCATGAATAATTTTTCGCCTTGTTTTTTTTTCGTTGGAATATAAAACTTGATGAAAATAATTATTCGCATTTTAGAGTTCGAATCAAATTTCGGTCAGAAAGAAAACTAAGGGGGGGCGGTTCAAATGCTGAAATTGATTCAATAAATTAAAAAAAAATCGATGAAATTCTCAATTTAACCTAAATTGAAATTTATTTAAAATTCTTCGAAGAAATTCGGCCTAGTTTCAATTTTGAAATAATAAAAATTTCTTACTAGGGCATTGACCTTTCATAGATGAGTTAAAAGCAAAATATCAAATTAATTTTTATATGCAATATTTTTCTTACATTCTGTAAACAAATATCCAAAAAAAGATACAATTGAATGAAAAATTCGCTGTAGGGGGAGGGGAGCATGTGTACTCGTTTCTTGGGCAATTTTTTTAATTTTTACCTTGATTAGACAATTTTTTTTGTCACTTCGACGACTTTTGTCATGTTAAAAAATGTTGCCATTTTTACTCAACTTGGATAATTTTTGCAACTTTTAATCAATTCAAGAAGTCTTCCGTCACCTATTTTCATTATTTTGAAAAATTTTTACCGTCGCGATAGTTTTCTGTAATTTCAAGTCATTTTGACACATTTTTAACATTTTTGGTCATTTTAACAAACCCTTGTTACGTTAATATTTCTCAACATTTTGGCACAATAGCGGATTTTTATCAATTTAAAAAATTTTCCTCACTTTTTTATCAATTTGAGAAATTTTTGTTAGTTATTTTATCATTTTGGAAAATTTTCACGGCTGCGGCGATTTTCGTCATTTTTGCCAATTTTTTGTCAAACAGACAAATTTTCCTCACTTTGGCAGTTTTTCCTAATTTTGACATATTTTAGTCATTTCAAGTCATTTTGCCACATTTTTGGCCTTTCTTTGACAATGTAACCAATTTTTGTCACGTTGATATCACGGCGACACTGGATTTTCATCAATTTGGAAAATTTTCATACTTTAGCGGTTTTCATCATTTTCGCCATTTTTTTGTTAAATAAACAAATTTTTCGCACTTTGATAGTTTATCCTAATTTTGACAACTCGAATATTTTCCATCACATATTCGACATTTGCTTCGACTAATCTTTGCTCATTTCATTAAAACACCTATGTACATTTTATCACAACTTGACTCCCCTTTCCCCTCCACTATTACACTCATCACGACGTTCTAACCTCTTCGCAGAACATGCTTTAATCTCGAAATAATTCGTCGATTAAATCATCTCCCATCTATGAAAAAGTAAACCCTGAAAAAGACATCTTTCATCGTATCGAGCCTTATAAACGTCTAAAAAGCCCTCGAATACACCACGTAACCCGTCGATAAAGCCACGAAGCGATAGAATATAAACAGATGATTGAAGAATATTACCATTGTTATATGAAAAATTCGCGTAGACATTTTGACAAGCGCTCGCGCCCGCTAAACACGCAGAAAAAGATATGGTAACAGGCGCCTCGGATACGTAAGGAATGAGCTGGATATAAATTGCCATCTAATACTATATCGAAGGGTGCCATCGAAATCCCAAGAAATGAGATAGTTTGAGGAATGAGCTTGTGCATAGAAAATGAAATGGGTCTGACGTGTACTGTGGTGTATAAGTCTAAGCTCGGTCTGGCGCGTTAACCGCTATTTATCATACAGCATCCCTTTTTAAACGTTCCAGACTCTCGAATGAATTTATAAATCGCGATGGAGATTTTTTTTCCACCTCTGAGTTAGTTTTCACTTCATATATGAAATAATAATATACGTAATTCTTCGCATGGCAATGCCCTTGAAAATACCAAAGCTCCCTTGAAATTATAACGAGAATGCGTTTTGACGCGAGACGTATAAAGTCATGAATTTAAAAGGCGAATTAGCGACGTGTGCGGTTTACCGTTAACATTACGTGAGAGAGGGCTAATCCTCGACGGATTTCTAGCCTGATAGATCGTTTGGTAATGATCTAGGACCCCTTTTTTTTTTGATATGAGGGTTGTAGAACTTAATCAAAATGGGAGACTATCAAAAGAGAACTTTTTTACAACCTAGACTTTTTTTCGGTATAATTAAAATTCCATATTTTTTTACAATTCGATCGTAAATATTCGTAGGTCGTAAAAAAATACACGAAATTGCATATCGAACGTCCAACTTCGTCGCAACTATGACGCGATTTTTATTTCTTTTATTATTAAGCGCTCGTGTGAAGGAAAATTCGTGTTTCATGGCATTTCGCCTTTTACGAGGAAAAGATTGCGATGCACTTAGAACACAAGCGAAACGAGATGAAAATTCGACGACAAATATTTAAATAAGAATCGTCGCCGAAACGGCTTCTTATTCAATTCTCCTTCGTTCTCCCTTGAAACAGATTACTTTTATTGCGGCCCGGATAAGAGGGAAAAAAAACCACGAGATTGGAAAACGACGTTGATGGGTGGTATCTCGACCGTCTTCGATCGAGGGTCAGAATTATTGGCAAAATTATGATCCCGGGGCTTCTCGAGGTAATTGCCGAATACCAAAGGAGACAGACGACGTGAAAAATGAAAACCAAATGATCAAGGGTGAGCTTTACTTTTTACAGATATCCGATCCGTCGTGGAAACCGAGTCACCGAAAGTGATGAGAAAAAGGGAGAAATATTTTTTTATAGATTTCGAAAAACGTGCTGAAGCGGTATTTATTTTCTGAGTTTAATTAAAGATGTAATTTTCAAAGGGTGAAATTATTTCAAATGTTATAGAAAATGATCACAAAAATTGAAATATCTAATCAATTTTCAGATAATTTTCAAAAAATTTAAAGTGATGAAAAATTTTTCAATTTTTCAAAATGACAAGTTTTAGAATTAAAAAAAAAATTTGAAAAAATATGTCAATTAAATATTTATTTAATGCTAAATTTTTTTCACGTTCGTTCGATTTTGGTAATTTAAAAAAAATTCATATTGGCATTTGCTTTGATACATACTAATTAAAAAATAAAATAAAAATAAACGCAGTATGTGTAATTCTCGATCTTGAGCTTTTTTCAAAAAACTTTAAAATATAAAAAAAACAATTGCATTTTTTTCCAAAATAAATGACACTTATTCGAGCAGAAAAGAAAAATAAAGAGGGGGTGAAGAGTAGGTTTTTTCGATTTTTCTAAAAAAAAATTAATCAATAAAAGTGAATTCCAACTTTTATAACAACGAAAGTTCTAACTTTTTTGATTACGATTATGAACAAGTTCAATCTAAAAAACTTGACCGAGAATTGAAATGAATTTTAGATTTGAAACACCCCCCACCTCCTCCTTCTCAAGACTCTTTATACTATTTTGTATGAGTTTCGGCTCGGTTTCGGTTCCACGCTTAAAAAATTAACGATATCGGTTTCATTCCGGTCCATGAGAAAAAAAGGTTTCGGTTTTGGTTTCGGATTTAATCTGTTAACAGACTTTTTCCGTAATTTGGTTTCAGTTCGATTTCAGTTAGAAGTCTATTGAAAAACCGAAACCGAAACGATATTTTGGTTGCGGTTTTTTTGTAAATAAAAAATTACTTTTGGTTTTTTCTTGCTTTCAGATTTTTCTCGATGGAGAAGACAAGGATAAATTTACATCAAGTTGAACGATTCTATGTAAATAATTTTTAACACGTGAAAATCTATAGAGAAGTTCATCGTGAGTGTTTTCACTTATGAACAACTTTTTCGTTAATCCATTTTTTCTCCAGTGAAAAAGTAAAAAACGAAAAATAATCATAGAACCCTTGATTAAAAAGCCAAGTTGCATGACCTGAAATTTTATTACGTATTTCTCGTCAAAGTTGCGTTCCAGGAGAATAACATTAATAATACAATTTTTAGAAAATTTTGCAAGGAATATTTTTGATTATTATTCATTTTTTAGGGGGGGTAGTTCTTCCCCTTCAACTCCTCAACAGGCACAAAAACATCTTTAATTACATTCTCGTATCACTCAAAACCTCACACAACTGCTCCCATTGTATTTACTCCAAACGTAATGCAAACAGACGCCCAAAACCCTTTGGTTTTCCTAGCAAATACTTTTGTATTCATCGCGCCTTGAATAGTCCGCAACTTGGCGAGCTTTCTTTAGCTTTTTCTAAAACATTGTAGGGACGTACCTACGAATCGGTGAAATTTCCGCTCAATACGGACGAATTCAAAGAAGGGGTAAAAATAAGAATAAAGTTGAAAAAGTGCGAACGAAGAATACCTTCGCTATCTCTTAGGGTATTAAGTATAACCTCCGAATCCGAACATTTATCTAAATATTTATCGAGGCGGTAAGTTCCGCGAGGTGCGATATTTTTTCCAGGCCGGTCGTAAAACACCCTTCGAACATATCTATATCGGAAATCAAACTCTTCTTCACCGTCAGTACACGAACAATGTTCCTTATACGCAAAATTTACGACTAAACATACCGCATCAACGTTAGCCGCATATACGTGCCCGGAGACCGACCAATAAACCAGAAATGGAGTAAAAAACAGATACCGCATCCCAAAACATATAAATCTCACTGGCAACTGCCACCTTTACCCATTCGAGTATTTTCGCGCCCAAGTTGGACACGTACTCTCACGAAAAATATACGCAACTAAAGTCGACAAAAAGAAATTCTAAACTTTACACCGACTATAGGGTCAAAACTTCAAAGGTAATTTGTTCTTTCTATCGGGGCTGTTTTATCTCTATTCCACAGTCATCTTATTTCCATTTCTTAGAATAAATTTCCGTTTGGACGCGTCGCCCTTCGTTTTACGTATTTTCACTAAACGTTGACTTTAATGTTATTTGTACTTAATGCGTTTTTCATGGTAATATTTATCCGTCGATATTGCACCTTCGATGCCTTAAGTTATGCACTACCGGAATACCTTCGCGTATTTCCTCCACATCGTGGCAAGCCGGGCGACGATTTTATTTCCATGTGTGGTATGCGATTCGCGAAGAGAGGGGGTTCTATTATGAGAGGATTTTTAAATTCCGAAAAATTACCATCGAAGAGGGTGTGATGTTCTTTAAAGAGGAGATTAGAAGACGAGGCGATGGAGGAAAAAAGCTACAGTGAGTTATTTTATCGATAGCTTCGAGGTATTAACCGCAATCGTAATATTCCCGATATCGAGAAGGGATTTTAATTTTTTCATGTTACTCTTTTCAATCTACGTATTCGGAGTCTGCATTCCTCTTGAATATTTAACGAATTTATTTCACGATGACAATGAAAGAGAAGATAGTAGACCAAAATTTGTGTGGTAAAGATAGGGCATTCAATTAAAACAAAAGAAAAATCTTGAGAAATTTCAGTCAATTTCACGGAGATTTACCAACAAGGGAACTACTTGAGGTGTCTAGCTCGGATTTGAATGGGATTTGGATTTTTGAAAAGAGCATGTCAAAAAACCCCCAAAACCAAAATTTTAGCTGCCCAAGTTAACTTTTCGATTTTTTGCGAATTTTTGAAATTTGAAAATCACAAAATTTCGATTAAAAATAGAAAGTAAATAAAAAAAAAACTCGAAAAATGATTTTAAATCACGAAAGAAATGTTTTCCCCCTAATTCGGATAGATTTTTTCATGGCAAAGCATTACAGCTAAAAACCTGTCCTGGAAAACCTACTTGAGATGTCCAGCTGGAATTTTCCTGAAATGTAGTCAAGTCGGTTCAGTAGGTTGAGAATAAGAGAGAACCAAGTTTTTAGCTGTACGATCTCAAATGGACGCCTTCTGAAACATTTCGAAGTTCCTGGAGAAAAATAGAAGTCGCGCTGGAGGCTCCAGAACGGCTCGCCGATGCGATTTTTGGATGGGAAAACATTTCTTGCGTGATTTAAAAATTTTTTTTTCGAGTTTTTTTTTTATTTACTTTTTATTTTTAATCGAAATTTTGTGATTTTCAAATTTCAAAAATTCGCCAAAAGTTGAGAAGTTGACTTGAACAGCTAAAATTTTGGTTTTGGGGGTTTCTTAACATGCTTTTTTCAAAAATCTAACTCCCGTTCAAATCCGAGCCGGGCACCTCAAGCAGTTCCCTTGTAAGGAATCAACTAAAATTTCCTAGGAATCGACTGAAAATTCGCTAAAAAATTTATTTATTTATTTGAAAAAGAAGGCTTCAGCCAAAAGTGACTATTTCGCCTAAAAAAAAATCTTTAAATTATTTTATACAAATTGGATAATTTTAAAAAGTTCGCTAATTTTGGTAAATTTGTTAAGTCTTGAATTTTACAAAAATTTCGTTCCGTCGAGAAGTTTGAGCATTTCAATATTAGGTGTTGTACATCGAAGTCTTGAGATTGGCAAAAAGGACATTGTCGAATAGGAGCTAAATTTTTTTCAAATAAGTGTCGATGTGTTATATTTGTATGACCGATAAGTGTTCTCTTGATTGCAATATTGATTGATTTTTCCATTCGTTTGTCACGTAATCGGATTAGTTTCAGCTTTTTAATGTCATTTTTAACACCTCGCAGTTTTGTCTCCGAGATATTCCACTCCATTTTCCATTCGTCGATAACTTTCGATTTCCATTGGCACTTGAGGTCGTTTGCAGTTACGAGTACGGAATTCCGATTTCAAAAGTAAACCTTTCCTGTACTGCACTAGGAGTGTAGATGAAGGACAAGTCTCTGTAAGAGCGAAATATTCATCCATTCTCCCATCGGACGGATACCTATGTGCTGTCCACGATACAGTCTTGGAGCCACCCACTCCATTCGCTGATTGTGGCATTATAGTAAACTCCGATACGAATTTACTCGCACTAAGACAATCATATCTTAACGCGTATGACCTTCGCGGAAGGCCAACATAATTGTAAATAATGTAAATATTTCTTTCTTTGATGTATTTGTATTTTGTTTTGATATTATACTGACATTTTGATAAATCTTTTGTAACACTAACGATTTAATATATTTGGATTTCATATTTATCTTGAGTATGTTCTTCCAAGAATATTGGACGGTTTCAAAATTATTTGAAATATGCTACAAAATTAACTAGAAATTTGTCCAAGCAATTAACTAGGAATTCGCTAAGGAATTGACTGGGATTTCCTAAGGAATTGACTGAGGAATTAAATGAAAATTCGCTAGGAATTAACTAGAATTTCGCCAAGGAATTAATTTGAGTTTCACCAAGGAATTAACTAGAATACTAAGAACTAAATGGGAATTCACCAAAGAATTAACTAAAAATTCTCCAAAATCAACTGGAAATTTATTGAAAACTAAATGGAAATTCTTTAAGGATTTAACCCGACATCGCTCGCATGGGTCTTTTTGACCATTACTCGCATCACGGTCTTTTTGACCAAAATTCACTCATCACTCGCATGCGGTCTTTTTGACCATCACTCGCATCGCAGTTTTTTTGACCAATAATTGTCTTATCTCTGGCATATGGTGATCAGATACATCTGATGAAAATATTGGTATTAGCCGCGAAGATTTACGCCCAAGAACGCCTTATCCTGGGCGCAATTGCACTTGATGGGGTATGCGTATTCCGCTTCAGCGCCAAATTTCTTTGTACGACGTGCGACGAGAAGGAAATATCACACGAAACTGTAGCGCTACTACTAGTGTGCTAGAAAATTGGATGATGCTTTTTCGGGACGAAATAACCTTGAGAATTGTCGATTATACAAACAAAAATTGCCGCCTTAAGAGAAAGATTTGGTCGTGAATGAGATGCAAATGAAATAACCACTCCTGAGTTGAAAGCATTCTTTGCATTACTCCTCCTCAGTGGACTGTGTCGGAATAGCCATAGAAATATCAACGATTTCTACGGAAAAGACGGAACAGAACTGGATTTATTGACAGCGCTGATGACGAAGACTAGATTCGCATTTATTCTTCAGGCAATCCGATGGGACGATATCAATATTCGACAAAATCGACGAGCACTAGATAGCTTAGCTGGGATCAGAGAAGTAATGGAGGCGTTGGTAAATAACTATCAACGCTGTTACTCGTATTTACCAAGCAAGACGATGACACTCGACGAGATGGTCATACCGTTTCACGGGCGTTGTGGTTTCCGGATGAACCTGACGCTGAAACCAAATAAATATGGTTTGAGAATGTACGCGCTCACAGATTCTCGAACGAGTTATGTTTTCAACTCGGAATTAAGGACCTTACAGGATCTCGAGTCGTACCCACGATGTAGTGTTGAGGATGACGACCCCGATTCATCGCTCGGGAAGAACTGTTGTGATGGATAACTACTTCACTGAGCACAACAGAAGAATTGAAGAGCAATTTCGAATTAAGCGTTGTATGAACCGTTAAAATGAAATGCGAAAGGAATTATCTGAAAATTCGCAAGGAATCAACTAAAAATTCCCAAGGAATCAACAGGAAATTTACTAGAAACTGAATGGAAATTCACAAGGAATTAACTAGAATTTTGCCAAGGAATTAACTGGAATTTCACTAAGGAATTAATTGAAATACTGAGAACTGGATGGAAATTCACTAAGGATTTGACTGAAAATTCTCTAGGAATAGATTGAAAATTCTTAAGAAATTAACTGGAAATTCCCTAGTAATGAACAGGAATTGAATGGAAATTCACTAAGGATTTAACTGAAAATTCGCTAGAAATTAACTAGAATTTCGCCAATTTCACTAAGGAATTAAATGGAGTACTACGAACCGAATGCAAATTCACTAAGGATTTACCTGAAAATTCTCCAAGAATTGATTGAAAATTCTAAAGAAATTAACTGAAAATTCCCTAGTAATGAACAGGAAACTTACTACGAACTGAATGGAAATTCACTAAGAATTTAACTGAAAATTTGCAATGAATTAATCAGATATTTGGTCATAATTGTATCACCCCTCGAGAAGGTCAGAAAAAAATTCACCAAAAAATCGAATCTACGTTGAACAACGATATTGCCTTTTTTTAGGAATTTAGTTCATTGTACGATGTCTATACATAACAACGCGACATTACATTATGAAATGTAATCGCGCACTGATGGACAATTACGAAACCTCATTTTCGCCTAGTCTCAAATTCCGCCACAAACGCTTGCGAGTTCATCGAAAGACGCGTTTTTCATTTCCTCGGCACGATAACAAATTTCCAAATTCCAATATATCACACACGCCTGTCTTCATCGGCGTGAATATGATTGAAAAAACACAGATTAACATTTCAGGCGTAGATATTACATCCCAAAGAAGCAAAGATAATACTTCGTCGAAGGTCGAACGAGGCGTAACGGCAAAAAATGAATTCCACCACGAACAAGGTAGTAATTCGGTGAAACGGCGAAGAGGAAATTAAAAGTAAAAATACGGCCTCGGATGAAATATTATCTCGGCAGCGAAAACAAAAAGGCCGAAAAAAACTATTAATCCGGTTGTACGTACAACGAAGGCGTCCACGAGCGTGTTCAAGGTATGAATTTTCGTTTCTGGGTCATTTTTGGGCGAGGGAAAACGAAGGGCGTTTGAATATCGTGTGATGGCGTTATAACAACAGACGTCATATTGCGGAATATTAATTTTAATTTAGCGATGCTACGGTCCCGTTCAACATCATATCGAGAAGCTTTTAGAGCTCTTGCGTTCGAATCGCGAAAGTATTGTTAGCGAAATTCGCATTTGTTAGAAATATCTGAAGCGTTATCGAAGAAGGCGAGATAATTCTTTTTAACCGCGCTACTCTCGTATCAATTAAGCTGGAGTGAAATTTATGTAAAAATCACATCGCCCCAGATACAGTCGGTTTTTACTCCGTTATCGAAATCGCGCCGCTGAGTTTTTTTAAAATTTCACAAACGTTCTTCGCAATTTTTTTCATCTTTTTGTACATCGCCCCGATGACGAGATAATTCAAGAGCTTCTTTGTCGGTTAACGCGTTACACGAAATTTAACGCTTTTTTTCTCCCACAAAAGCGAAAATAAAATTGGTATTTTTTGAGTGTTTACATTCGTGCAAATTCCCCCAAAAAGCTATACAATGATTTTGCGCAAATGAAATTCAACAGAATGTAGGAAACGAATGAATAATTGGCGTTCTTCAATATTTGCTCGAAATTTCATAAAAACTGTAGAGATCTTAATAAAAAAGTTCAAAATCGATTTAAATTTGCTAATAGTGGTTTAAAATTGAAAAAAATTTCCAAAACGTTATTAAAGCGTATTGTTCAAGGTTTGCCCAAAAATTACATACAAAGGTCGAAATGTTGTTGAAATAGTTTGAAATCGTTCAAAATTTATTTAAAATTACCCAAAGTATCATAACATTGGCAAGACGCTGCTAAAAATGTATAAAATTGATGAAAATTTGTGCAAAACTGCATAAAAACTGTCAAAATGTTGTTAACACAGTTTAGAATCGCTCAAAATCTGTTTAGAATTCTTTAAAATTGTATAGAGAGTATGCAAAATGAACAGATTAATGAAACATTGGGTTAAAACTGCAAAAAACTATCAAAATGTGGTTAAAATAGTTTAAAATCGATCAAAATGTACTTAAAATTGCGCAGAACTGTCACGATGTCATTAAAATCGTTAAAAGTTATTCAATATTTGCGCAAAATTGCATAAAAACTGTTATAACGTTGTTCAAACAGTTTATAACCGATCAAAATCAGTTTATAGTCGCTTAAAATATCAAAAAAATTGTGCAAAACATTTGAATTAATGAAAAATTTGGTTAAAATTGAAAAAAAAAATCAAAATATCGTTAAAACAGTTTAGAATCGATCATAATTTGTTTAAAATTGCCAAAAATAGCGCAAAATTGTCGAAATCTTGTTGAAATTGTTCAATATTTGCTTAAAATTTCATAAAAACCGATGAAATGTTGTTAAAACTATTTAAAATTGATTAAAATCTGTTTAAAATTGCTTAAAATTGCACAAAAAATGTGCAAAATGATTAATTAGTAAAAAATTTGGCTGAAATTGCAAAAAAATATCAAAATGTTGTTAGAATAGTTCAAAATTGATCAAAATTGGTATAAAATCGCTTCAAACAGCAGAAAAGTTGTGCAAAACAGTTATTTTAATGAAAAATTTGGTTAAAATTGCAAAAAATTATGAAAATGACGCTAAAACGGCTTAGAATTGATCAAAATTTTCTTTATGGTCTTTTTACAACTAACCAAATTTTTTATTAATTTGATAGTTTTGTACAACTTCAATGCTATTTTAAGCAATTTAACACGAATTTTAATCTATTTTAAACCATTTCAACAATATTTTGGTAGTTTTTTGAGATTTTGACCGAAATCGTTTTGCATTACTTCTGTGCAATTATGAGCAAATATTCATAAATTTTAATCAATTTTAACAACATTTTCAGTTTTTGGGGAATTTTGGGCAAATGTCGAACAATTTTATCAACATTGCGGAATTTTAAACAAATTTTGATCAATTTTTTACTGCTATATTAATATTTTGACAATTTTTTTGCAATTCTAAAGAAATATCGAACAAATTTAAACAAATTTTACATCGTTTTGCAATTTCTGTGCAATTTTAAGCAAATTTTTCATAAACTGAATCGTTTTTTGCCACTTTCATACATTTTTGAACTAATATAAACAACTTTGAAAGATTTTAACAACTTTTTGACAATTTTAAGGAATTTTCAAGCAAATTTTTCGTCCAATTTGAGCTACTTGTACAAATTTTGTTCGATTTTGAGCAAGTACATTATGATTTTAACGAATTTTCAAGGATGGAAAAGATGAGTTAAGCGATGTTTTTGAAAAATAATGATAAATCGTTTTCCGTGACCTGGGGTTTGGGTGGAGGTGAGCATCAAAAAGCGTTCCTGGCCATAAGAAGGAGGCCGGTCCGGTCAGCAAACCCCCGGAGCACCCCTTCATCAGCACATATTTCACTCCTTGCATTCACGCCGCATTTTTCCACATTTCACAAAACCTTGTATCGGTCATTACTCCAGGAGTAAATATTTACCAACATGGTTTACAATCAGTTGTCATGTCGTGTGAATATTAATTGTCGGCCGTTACCGAAACGAAGGGTTATCACTAAATACCTCGACTCGCGAAGCCGGATAGAGCGCGACAAGGCGTACGGGAAAATCACGGTACTCAGACGTGAATACAAATCGGCACCGTTCAAAAGTCAATATCATCGAGGGCGGCGGAAGTTGAACTCCATTAACGAAATGAACTCGGCTACAACGAATTACCTCCGAGGGCTCCTCTGCTCGTTGTTTACCTTTACACGACGTGTACGTATCACGCACCTGCGTGGATTACAGGAGGGCGGCCAAAGGCCTGAAATACACGACACGCCGACGCGCCTGTGCCGGGGTTTCGGGCATTGGTCGAAAAACGAGGGAATAGCGTTGACAGCTTTTTAACCGTGATAAAAATTACGAGCGACGAGGTGAAAATTTTCACAATGCTCGCCGAAACGTTATTGCTGACAATTGTACCACCGAGCTTGAACGCAGATTAGGCCGGATGGATAATACAATGAAAACCATAACGTTTCGGATAACGTGCTCCCAGCGCTGCGATTGCATGGCCGAGGTATCCACCGCCTCGCTACGCGCTAAGGAACCGAGACAGCTTAACCGTGTCCTCTCCGCCGTTCAAACCTCAAATCTCGACGTAAAAACAATTCAATTTCCCGCCTGAGACCGCGCTCACCCTTAACCACGATTGTACGCATCGAGAGAATGGGATTTTCCGAGCCCTCGTTTTATATTTAACCAAACGCCATGTCCGCGATTGCGAATACGCCAATTTATAGCGTGATACGGTATTAAGGGTGTGTCGAGGGTGGTGGCAGGTAAACCAAGTGATCGGTAGGTCGTCGTGATAATTTATACTTTCCTGTGAAACATCGCGTGGTGGTTGATTCGACAAAACGTTCGTATGACTTTTCGACTACTTTTTGACTACTTTTTGACTACTTTTTCTGCAGATTGTAGAAAATCCAAGGTGATAAGGTGATCGTACGAAAAGAATGAAAGAGTTGTTTGGTTTAATTTCTAAACAAAACAATTAGCGGAAAAAACTTGCCAAAAAAGTGCCAAAATAACTTGTCAACATAACTTCTTATGTCAACATAGCTTTTCACAATAACATAACTTGCCCTGGCGAAACAACTTGTCGGGTCAATACAACTTGTCATGCCAACATAAATTGTCTTGTCAACATAACTTTTCATAACAACATAACTTGCCGTGTCTACATAACTTGCCATGTTAACCTAATTAGTTGTGTCAACATAACTTGTCTTGTCAACATAACTTTTCATAACAACATAACTTGCCCCGGCGAAACAACTTGTCGTGTCAACATATCTTTTCATAACATAACTCGCTCTGGCGAAACAACTTGTCGTCTCAATATAACTTGTCATGCCAACGTAACTTGTCTTGTCAACATAACTTGCCGTGTCTACATAACTTGCCATGTTAACCTAATTAGTTCTGTCAACATAACTTTTCATAACATAACTCGCTCTGGCGAAACAACTTGTCGCGTCAATATAACTTGTCATGCCAACGTAACTTGTCTTGTCAACATAACTTTTCATAACAACATAACTTGTCGTGTCTCCATAACTTGCCATGTTAACCTAATTAGTTCTGTCAACATAACTTGTATTGTTAACATAAGTTGTCTTGTCAACATAACTTGTCATGTTAACCTAATTAGTGATGTCAACATAACTTGCCGTGTCTACATAACTTGCCATGTTAACCTAATTAGTTCTGTCAACATAACTTGTCATGTCGAACCAGCTTGCCATGTTAACATAACTTGTATCAACATAACGTGTCGCGTCAACATAACTTATCTTGTCAACCCAACATAACTTGTCATGTTAACTTGAGTTGTGTAAACATGACTTGTTTTGTCAACATAACTTGTCATGTCGAACTAGCTTGCCATGTTAACATAACTTGTGTCAACATAACGTGCCACGTCAATATAACTTATCTTGTCAGCATACTAAGTTGTCATAACATAACTAGTCTTATCAACATAACTTATTGCATCAAAATAACGTGCCCTGTCGACATATTAACATGAATTGTGTCAACATGACTTGTCATATCAAAACTTGTTAATAATGACTTGACAAAGAGACTCGTCGAGACAACTTGTCGCAAATACTTACCAACAAAATACCTAACATAACTTGTCAAAAAAAACCGGGGTTGTAAATTCCGAAAAAATTTTGCTCCTCTAGTCTTCCTCCGCTATCTTTTCTAAAGCACCGTTGCTTCGGAATGAAACACCACGCAAAAAAAATCGCCTCGTTCCTAAACCGCCTCGAGTATTGAAATTTCCATCAAAATTTTTCGCGATAACCGCGCTTCTTTTGTTTTTGCTAAACGAGCGGAAAAAAGAACGTCGTGGAAATTATTCACGTTGAATATTTCACGTCGTGAATTTTTACAAGATTTTTCTCACCATCGAATCACGCAGCTCGTTGGTTTTTCGGTGTCGCGAAATTCTGCCGTCTTAAACGTGAATCTTGGAATTTCGAAAAAAAAATTTACATCGGAAAATCAAAGCGTGGGTTATTGAATATCGTGGAAAATTTCCCGTGTATAAACTCCGCTCGCGAATTTCCAATAAAGAACTTCGTTTATGAAAGAATTGTTCTCGACGCGATGATATTTTTTTATAAACAAAAGATGTAATTTATTTCAAGATATTTTGTCGGATGCGCAATATTTCAGAAATTTCCACCAGGTTGATTTTTCCAATTGATAATGAAAGGTACGAAAAACAAGCTATGGAAAATTTTACATTTTACACGAGGTAATTTTTAATCATCGATGATTTATGTCGTTTCAATTCAGAATCGTCCCGTCATCTACGAGAAACTGTTGCTTGCCGGTTTTTTTCGCGGTCCTAGCCAAGCAGAAAATTCACCATTTTCGTCGCAAAAGATCACACGAGGGGATCGGTGGAGCGCGTATATGCGGCAACAATCTGAACCTTTTAAAGGTCCGCGTCGTTTCGGCGGAAAAAAATTCCATTTTTAATAGCTTTCATTTTAACAAACAATCGTAATAAAAAAATACCCGCATGAGGTCTCACAAAAGAAATTTTTTTCTTTACGTCGCATACGTGTGTTGTGCTTTCGCACGCCCATAACGATAAATAATACGTCGGCGTAATTTATATATGAAAAAAAGAGTAATAAACGACGTTTTGTATTCAGCGGAATAAATTTACCGCGGAATATAAAAAAAAAGAAACAGAAAAACCGCAACGTTATAACATTAAATAAACATGGTGTCACGCGAAAAAGCTTAACAAAGATTTTCTCAACCCTCAATTATCTACATTTCAATTACCGAAACGTTAAACAACGAAAAATAAAAAAATGCTGAATTATTAATTAATTCAACGTCGTCGCCACGTTCGCGTCCGTGTAAAGACTCGTATTAGAATGTAATTTCACATAGTCGCCTTGAATAACATCTTTTTTCTCACTTACGCGAATACCGTTTCGGTTTCGTGTACGGAGCTTTTTAATAGGTGAGATTTACTCGGTGTTTATTTCCAGCGCTATCGTATTTTGTAATTATACCCGAAGGGAAATAACCTCGAGATACGCTACCTAAATTATCTTGTTGTACTCGGTAAGGAGTATTTTTTCGGTGAGATTGCCATCGTATCAAAATACTTAAAGATGTGTAGCGAATTGTTCTCGTTTCGGGAGCAGATTCCATGAAAAAAAAGCGTCGAAAGTGAGATTCATTTAGAAATTAAATCCAAACTGCTACTAGAGAAAAGCTCATTTCATTGGAGATTTTTCGAAAAATTAAAAGCATCCAAATAGCGTATTTTAATAATGATTTTTTATTTCATTTTTTTTTTCAAATTAAAGTATGTTTACTATTTTTTTTGAATAATTAATCAAGATAATTTATTCAAATTTTCAATATTCAAGATTATTTTAAGAAAGACCAAATTTCGTATGTTGACATATCAACGCATCTGTCGTGGTTTTCACCATTTACGTAAGGAAAATTTCGTGTTAGGAGGAGGAAAAGGGGAATAATTAAACGTTACTAAGATGCAAAATGTATTCAGGAAGACACTCGAAGCTTTTAAGCATAAATTGAAAAAAATTCTCAAAATTATGACGTACTAAAATTTAATTTTTTTGAAAACAAGCTACGTAAGGTGCTAAACTTTAATTGAAACGTCGCAATTTTTTTTCGTCGAATTTATTTGGCACCAGAGTGCGGTGTCGTCGTGTCATAAAAATTATCAAATTATCTAAAATCGGTCCAAAAATGTTAGAAAAGTTTATAAGCATCTAGTAAGAATATCAAACTAATTTTTTTTCTGGAAAATTACTACTTTTTCGTTATTTTTTCTACCAAATTTTCAAAAACCTCTCAACTTTGCACCCCCCCCCCCCCCCATTAACAAAGTTAAATTTCAGATTAAAAAAAAATTAAATTAAAAGTTATAAAAAAATAAAAACATTACGAGTTTATTTTTTTAAAATAAATATAACTCACATATTCCGACAGTGCTGCCAATTCGCAAAAAATTCAATAATATTTCGCGCCTCCGTTTTTTTTCTATTTTTGAACTTTTTAACACAATTCACTACTTTTTTACTAATTTAATAATCTATTTTTAAATTACCGTGGCAATTTCATAAATAAATCATGAAATTAGTAAAAAAAAAACAATGATTTTGAAAGTAGTGTAAGAGTAGTAATTTAGAAATATTTTCCTAAAATAATGAAAAAGCATTACTTTAAAAAATATTTTATGAAAATAGTGAAAAATTAGTGATTTTAAAAACATTTTCAAAAATATTGAAAAAGTAGAGATTTTAAAAATAAATTTTGAAAATAGTCAAAATTTCACTATTATTATAATCCACATAATTTTATGCGTAAAATCACTACTTTCCACTTCTTTCACCACGTGTTAGATACGCTGTAAATGAAAATGGGCGATTTTGCTCAACACTACAACCTTTTTCAAACCATGATTCCGGTCAAAACCGGTTTTCGAACATCACCTCCGCTAGTGCATCATCTCCTGCATCATGTGACGCTGCAACCATCACACTGCTACGTCACTGGGGCTGCCTAACGTCCAAATCCGAAGAGCCCAGGTTATTTCTGAATCACCCTGTATATATAATTTCCATTACCTTACGAATGCTTCACTCCTTCCTCTTCGTGCTCTTGTACCACGTCAAGTAGTATGATATTCTCTAATGATCAACGCATCTTGTCCGCCATCAATTCTCTCTTCTAAAACATCCCTTTCTTCGATAAATTCTCGAATAACACGACCCAACTTGCATTCCAGTGAAACATTCAACACTGCACAACATACCACAGCAGGACCTTCCCAGAGGTACAAACCACTCATCCCATCCTCTAACAAACCCCCACGCTGACTCGTCTCGAATAATTAATATTTCACGTAATAATTCTCCAAAATCAACCCTACCGTCGGTTCACCACACACGACGTTCGGGAAACACAAGACGTCGACGTCCACAGCCACGTCATTACCCGCGACGCGGTCGTCGTCGCGTATATGATTTATTATCGTACAATCGCACGCTAAACGAGCGCGACTTTGAATGCTGAAAAATTAACCTAATTTGGGTAAAAAAGGGACCCGAACAGACTCGGCGCAAACGACTTATACGAATGAAGAAGAAAAAACACGCGTAACAATTACCACGACCCAAACGTGCACGCAAATTTACGAATATTTTTATGCCTTTTTTTTTCTTACCCTCGAGCTAGAGCTCGACAATAATAACCAAGGTAAAATATATATTTTATTAGTAAAGACTACGCGTATATAAGGCCGAATCTACGATACCTCCACACACATGAACGTATCTACGGTGTAATGAAATTTTCCCTCACTATTATAAGCTGATATATAGCGAAACTTTTATATCATAAATTGCCTTTTAGCTTAGCCCGTAAAGTTGGCGCGAGGATAACGAGGGGCAAATGCATATTGGCTTAATGTGAGAGCATTTCATTTCATTTTATACAAACTCCGTTATCTTTTATGTATACAGAAGCCCTAATTTTACATACGTAAAAAGGGCTGTTACGTTACGAATATATCATTTTATACGTTTTTTTTCTACACACACACACGTAACGAGAGGGGTATACGTTTTATTGTTATTGTATCATTGTTTGAACTTTCGTAGAAATCGTTCTGGTAGTTACGATGGTTTTTTTTTTCACGTCGACGCGTTTTTTTCGCAATACTTTTCCATCATATACCACAACAACGTCGGAGACTATGTCTCGTTTTCTGCCTCCCTCCCTCCTGTTCCTTCTCCACCTCGAAATCGACGTTGTTTCGCTGGCAATATCGCGACGCCGGTAGTTTTTTTTTATTCGCCGGTAGATTAGTCTGTATATGAAAAATTTTTCTATTTTGGTGGCTTTTTTTCATTTATCCGCGGTAAGCGTTCGATTTGAATGATTAAATTTATTGCGAAAGCACGAAAATTACATTTTTGCGGTTATTAATGCGATACGTTATACGGCTAGTTTATCAGATAAATGGTATTTTCGAAAGAGACGCCGAAACCGGCGACGAAAAGGGAGATGGTGTTTTTTTTTAGCTCGCGTACGCGAAGGGAATTCGATAATGGGAATTTATTTTACGAGCTTTTTATTTAACGCGTATACTTTCGCAAACGCGACGATTAAATCGAGCTTTAATTAATTTTGAAATTTTTTAATTCGCGGATTTATTACGATTTTTTTTTCGGCGAGGGACGACGACGGCGGCGGCAACTCGAGTGCTATCAACTGGTAGCTAATAAAGGAATCGCGGCGAAAAATGAGGAAATTTCATCGTCGCGATGGTTCGTTGAGAGTTTTTTCGATATTCCATCCCCTTGCTCTTCTCTTTCAATGCGATGAAATAACATCGTCACCGGATTGGATAGAAGTTTAAACGCCGTGATGGATAAATATTAAACGAGATTATTTCCGAGAGAGTATCACTTTTTCTCGAACTTGCGAATTCGATTCGTAATACCTTTGCACGCCTCCACTTTCTTTTTCAATAGCATAAAATGAATAATAAGTATCTGGAAACGAAAGCAAATGATATTTGACTAGTTCACCATCACCTCCTCTTCCATAAAAAAATTAGTTTGAGGAAGTACATATATTAAGTAGGTTCTACTACCTACTAACAAGGGAACTACTTGAGGTGTCCGGCTCGGATTTGAACGGGAGTTGGATTTTTGGAAAGAGCATGTCAAAAAACACCCAAAACCAAAATTTTAGCCGCCCAAGTTAACTTTTCCATTTTTGGCTAATTCTTGAAATTTGAAAATTACGAAATTTCGATTAAAAATAAAGAATTGAAAAAAAAACTCGAAAACTAATATTTTAAATCACCCAAGAAATGTTTTCCCCTTAATTCGAACCAGCTGAATCCAAAAATCGCATCGAAGAGCAGTTCTGGAGCCACCAGCGCGGTTTTCATTTTTCTCCAGGAACTCAAAATGGTCCAAAATGGTCCAAAATGGCTTGCCGATGCGATTTTAGAATTCAGCGGGTTCGAATTAAGGGGAAAACTATTTTTCAGTCGATTCCGACATGCGTGGACGAAAAACGGATTTTTTTTCTAATCCGCGATATGTAGTTTGCTATGAAACAACTTGTCCAGGAAAACCCACTCGAGGTGTACGGCTGGAATTTTCCAGAAATGTACTCAAATCGGTTCGGTAGGTTGGAAATAAGAGAGAACCAAGTTTATAGCTGCCCAATCTCGAATGGACGCCTTCTGGAGCATTTCGAAGTTTTTGGAGAAGAATTAAAATCACGCTGGAGGCTTCAGAACGGCTCGCCGATGCGATTTTCGGATTCAGCGGATTCAAATGAGGGGTAACAGATTACTTCCGTGATTTAAAATTAGAACTATTTTTCGATTTTTTTTTTCAAATTCTTCATTGTTAATCAAAATTTTGTAATTTTTAAACTTCAAAAATTCACCAAAAATCGAAAAGTCAACTTGAGCAGCCAAAATTTTAGTTTTGGGTGTTTATTGACATGCTCTGTCCAAAAATCCAACTCCCGTTCAAATCCGAGCCAGACACCTCAAGTAGCTCCCTTGTAAGCCAGAACGACGTCAACTAGCTGAATTCATAGTCAACAGAAACTACGAGACACGTGAAAAAAAGTCTCCATTTATGGTATTTATGGTAAATTAACAGAAATTACCAATAAATTTCCAGTAATTACTAGTAAAGTACCTATAATTACCGATAAATTACTACTGCTTACTGGTAAATTGCAAGTAATTATCTGTAATTACCAGAAAATTACCTAAAACTATCCGGAAAACGTTGGTAAATTACCAGTAAATTATCGGTAAATTACCTGTAATTACCAGTTAATTGTTAGTAAATTACTGGTATATCAGCTGTAAATTACCGGTAAATAATACAAAAATTAGCTGTGATTTCTAGTAAATTATCAGTACGCTACTGGTAAACTATCTGTAAATTACCAATAACTCATATGTAAACTACTAGTAAATATGTAAATTACCCATAGTTATCGGTAAGTTATCAGTAAATTACTAAAAAATCATCCGCAAATTGCCTGTAATTACCAGTCATTTCTCCGTAAATTACCAGTACATCATCGGTAAATTACCAACAACTCATATGTAAATTACTGGTAAATCATATGTAAATTACTGGTAAATAACATGTAAATTATCTATATTTATCACTTATCAGTAAGTTATCAGTAAATAATCACGAATAAATCATCTGTAAATTGCCTGTAATTACCAGTAAATTATCTGTGACAGCCGGTAAATTTTTAGTAAATTACGTATAATTATCGGTAAATTACCTGTAATTACACGTTACTACCATTTTTGGAAGTTCAGTTACATTTTCAATCTCGTAAACTAAAAAATTAATTTACATTTCCTCCAATAATAAATTAAATTTGATTT
>QBDW01002201.1:0-55190 GCA_003261595.1 Maconellicoccus hirsutus
CACACGCAATATTCAACTTTACGTTCGTGCAATTTAATCAACTCGTTTGAAGACGCAAAAAAAGTTCCTGCATAGAATGACACGCAAAACTGCAGGAAGTACCCATCATTATCCAATAGAAAAAATGCACGATTTTTCAAAATGTGATAGTTTGCACTCACGAGTTGCTTCCAGTCTATAATATTCAACACGGATCGAAAGATGAAAGCGATTTTTCGCAGCTGAACGTCAACGACGACGCAAAGAATCAGGAAATAGAATTCTATTATTTTTATGAAATTGATTTCGTTTCATATTATTTACATCCTTTATAGTATATTGTTCACGAACGATTGGTTTGTTTTTGCATAAAATCACAAATTAAAACAATTTACATTCACAATGAAAACATGCGCCGTAGAAATGAATCAGTCGCCCATAAACAACTTCATCGTTTACACGGACGATTTACGTAGATTCGCTTTCAAAAGAATTCGTATCCCGTGGACGTAATAGAAATAAAATAAATAAAAATAGTCCGCAGTTGGACGATATAATCATTTGAAACAAGAACAGGTACATAATAAATTGACGGAAAAATTTTTCGTGGGTGAATTTTTCCCTTTTGCTAATTCGAATTGCACAACAACAAATGATACGCGTTTGCGTGATTGAAATGTTTCTCGAAGAATAAATTGAAAACTGCTTCACTTCGAGACCAACTTGTAGAAAAAGTACGTAAAACAGAATGAAAAACGTAAAAACTGAAAGAAGATTAGTCAAATGGAATAAAAAATAGACTAATTAAATAGTTAAGTTAAACGAATAAACGGAGCACGAAGAGTTCGCAAAATGGCGAACAATAAATTAAGAAAACTCTTTTATCGAAGAGGAAACGATGCTTCATCTCTGAAAATTTAACGTGATTTATTAACGACAACGGCGGAAGAAAAAGAAATCAATTGAATTTTGAGAAATATGTTATATCCGCATAAAGTCAAAAGTTGCAAAAATCACGCGTAACTTTTTAAGTGCACCATAAACGCTACGTATCGTATATCAAGCACACATATAATATACAATTACATCGTACTGTATGTGCAACGTACAAAGTACAAGTACCTACACAGCACACATTTACATAGGGAGGTACTGAGTAGGTGGAGGAGGAAACTTGAAAGTTCCAAGTGGAAGTTCCATTTTACCAGAATATTGTATTCAATTGCATTCGTGGAATAATAAAAGTTGAACGCAAGTAATTCTCATTTTTATAGAAAGTTTTCATATTTTGGGCCATGTATTATTTTTCGTACGCTTTGCTCGAGTCGCTTGCGCAGCGTTTGCAACATGTAAAAAATCCATTATGGTAGTGTATCTTATATGCACGATACTATGTTGGTTAAAAATGAACGAATAAAAAAATACTAATCGTAGGAAAGGCCGTAACCGAGTAAGCTGGCCGATTAGGCCTTTAGGTTAAAAAAAAGTGAAATTAACGTGGTAGTTAGGTACTGTTGAGATACTAAAAATGTTTGAAATTTTCAAAAATCGCAACCCCAGCCACCTACCTTGCCCCCCAAAAGGAGTTACAGCTGTTTAAAGTTGACGACTCGAAATTTTTTCAGAATTCAAAAAATCAACATGATTGAATAGTCAATTTTAAACAGCTTAACTTTATATGGGAGTAAATTTTCAGACATTTTTAGAAATTACTTTCGAGCTGTAATAAATTCAAAATTTGAGCAAAACTTACAAAAAAGAATTTATGACATGAAATTTTTTTCTTTTTTGTAATTTAAATCGATAATTGAAAAACTTTAAATTCATTTTTCTCGAAAAGTAGTTTTTGGTCCACCCAAACCTTCCTTATTCGCTGTGACAGTTTTCAAAACTGAAGTGCAATGCACACGTTAATTTTCAAATTACATTTTTTAAAAGAGTATTGTAATATAAATTGAATTTCGAAGCGATCATCCCTTTGCTCAGGATTAACACCGCTTGCATTTTTCAGTCATGTTCTTTTCACGGAAAAGTTTGAATCGGATGAAAGAAAAACATCAAAGAATATCGTCAAAATTATGAATCGAAAGTTTAGCGAATTTGAGATCGGAAGTGAATATATCCCGAAAATTACTTTTATCACGGATAGAGACAGCAACATTTTAAATGCATTAAAAGAACTAGGTGGCACACACTTACACTGTAGTGCTCATCTCATTAATAACGTCTTAAAAGAGACATTTTCCAAATTGAGGCACATTACTGCGTGAAACGACATATAGCGCGTTGTTACGAACGAGGCGCTACCGCACAGTGGGAAATGTACATGACTGCGCGCGAGCTTGAATTCACTACATGAAGAATTTTATTCACGAGATCTACCGATTTTAGGGTCTTCCGTTATGTAACGTATTTTGTTATAAATAATTTGAAGACGATTTTGTGATTTTTTTCGACCATAAAATTTTTTCAAAATTTTCACTTGACGGAATCATGATGAAAAACTAAAAAAACGTACAAAAATCGACTATTTCAAGTCGAAAAAAATCGCAAATTCGTCTTCAAATTATTTATAACAAAACACTTTATATATTCAAAACCCCAAAAATCGGTAAATTTCGAGAAAAAAATTGTTCAAGTAATGAATTCAAGTGCGCCCGCGATCATCACCATTTCCCACTGTGCGACAGCGCTTCGTTCGTAACAACGGGCAACGTACCGCATTACGCACGTTGTTACGTGATACGAGCAACAACTTGCCTAACACGGCGCTTCGCGCGTTATTACGAACGAAACGCTATCACACGGCGGGAAGTGCAGATGTCCATGCGCGTACTTGAATTCACCACTTGAGCAATTTTTTTCTCGAAATCTACCGATTTTTGGTCTTTGACTATATAACGTGTTTTGTTATAAATAATTTCAAAATGATTTTGCGATTTTTATCGAGTTGAAAAAGTCGATTTTTGCACGTTTTTTTAGTTTTTTACCATAACGAAGGTGAGTGAAAATTAAAAAAAAATATTTATATCATTTGGGGTTCAACAAGTCACCTACCACCGAATTTTAAAAATGTTCACTTAGCGGGGCCATAGGTAAATAAAAAAAAAAACAAGTCAAGAAACCTATTTTGGTGGGGGTAAAATGATGGTGGGGGATTGTCGATTTTTCTGTACAAACCATACGTAGAGGTCTACCACATACAAAAATGTTGACCTCCCTTCTCTTACCGTTTATGAGGAAAAAATTCCTATCTTTCTTCAATTAGATATTTCTTTTCTCAAAAAGGGGAGGAGGTAGGGGTCTGAAATTTTGGTCACGAACATATCTCAACAGTACGTTGACGAGAAAAACGCTAGCAACTTTACCCTAAACATTTGCTGCATAGTTGACAATAAAGTGATTTTTTCTGCACGACGTGATAAGTGCATCAAAAAAAATATCTAAAAATTTTCTTCCATCACAATTCCTTCCAAATTACGTTATAAACATTTTTTACGTAAACGCGACGGAGGTGAAAAAAACGCGCGTGAACTTAGCGGAAACGGCCTCTTTCGTTGAAAATTGAGTAATATTTTATTACTTCTAACGCGGGAAAAAAATGATTTTTGTAGAAATTCATAAATTAGTTGAAATATTTATAATAAAATAAAATTTTCTAAAACAACAAAAAATTATTCGTCTGTCAATTATACGTTGTAACACTAAGTTTACTCGTTTTTTTTTCTGTTAACATTGCGTTGTATGTAAGAAATATAACTGAATATAAAGGAAATTTTGTTAGAGATGTTTTTAGCCATTTTCAATAAAAAATAATTCCTACCTTTTCAAATTCCACTGCGAATCAAGAAGATGAACGGATACTGTGAGACATGAAGTCTGGGTATGCTCCTATTGCTCCTCTGTCCAGATATCGGTTGTTGCGGCGCATAAACCTAAAAAAGTCATAATAAATTAGTATTTGTAATAGGGGAATTAATTTGTTATGAGGTTTTAAATTACTTCGGATATGATACTTTTTAATTGATCGCATAATTTCGATCTTTCTAAAAGAGCGTAGGTACATTTTTCGTACCTCTTTTCGAGGTGGAAAGATCTGATTCAGAGGATGACTCCGATGGATGTAACTTAATGCATTTGTGGTGCATCAAATTGGTAGTGCCATACCCTTTAGAATGTGAAAGAAGCACTTCACACTTCTTGCACTGAACGAATGGCACGTATTCACCGGTTTTATTAGCTAGTCGGGTATCACTTACGTAAATTTACGTATATTTACGTATGGAACAAACGTGTGCTTTAGAACTCGGGGGATGGTACATGTAAGGACAGGGAATACCACTATGCGTTATGCACCAGCTTACCATAGTATTAATTGTACAATCAAACATGAATGCGAATAATTTATTATTAATTACGTGAATACATGGATATGACCATTACCATGGGAGAGGGGGTGGGAGGTGAACGATGAATAGGTATAGAATACATCCATGCGTTATGCACGTGCCTTTCGAAGTTGAATTCAGTTCTCATCGGCGGCGGTAAGGTGACACATCTGGCAAGAATTTTTTGCCCGTTCTCGAATCATCGACGATTCATACAACCACATACTCGTACGTACAGCTCTCTAGTTCGTCTTACACATATACGCAATTTCCACCGTCGGAGTACGTTTGGTTCAAAAGTTACCCTACTACGTCGAACTAGGAAAAAAGCTCGTTTAGATTTTATGCGTCGATTAACAATCGCTATCTACGCAGTTCGCACGGAACTGGTTGAAAAATAAACAATACGCTTCGTTATGTTTTCCGTTCAAAGGTGTAGAAAAAATAGGGAAAAAAAGGAAAAAACAACTCCCGCGAAGACGCTTTGCGTACACATCTACTCATCATTTCATAACTCGTGAAATGGAACAGATGATCAGAAAACACCGACATACCGTAGAACGTAGCTGAGATAAGAATACTAAGGTTGTTTTTAAACGCATCACCAAGTTCAGGTAAGGTCCAATGAAGAGCAATAAATGACCTTGACAGCGGGTTTATTCCAGCGTTAGAGACAGGGAGATGCGAAAAAAAAAACAGACCGCCTTGATCATCGAACCTTTCAAGATACCCATTCATTTCCGGGGCGAGGACCGAACTCGATCATTCTTTCACATCCTCTCTATTTCCACTTTTTCTACGCTACAAAAATACCTTCCATTCGAGTTGGCTCGAAGAGGGTAAAATGAACTCGTACTACGTGTACTTTTCACTACTACTACAATTACTCGTCCTACCGGACGAGGTGTTTGCTTCGTGCAGGCCGCGGGTATCGCATGGAAATTAGAGTGATTTTCTGGTTTATTTTTCTCTCTCACCGACGCTCCGTCCATGTTCTCTATGTTCTCGCTCATTTAGTTTTTTTCTTTTCCTCTTTTCCTTCCCTTTCCATTACCATTCGTCATCAGCGTTGTTTTTTTTCATTCCATGTTAGAACTAATGCTCTCTTTTCGACCGTATCGGACGGCAATGTCCGCTGTTACGTCGCAGCCACAAAACGACCAGTTACGACATTTTACTTCATTAGCGCCCCGCAGCCATTAGAATATTTAATTAACGCCGCCGCGTCATCACATTTCGCTAAACCAATTTTAAAATATACACGAAAGCTACGTCAATGTCGTCGCGAAATCAATACAACATAACATAGGTAGTAGGTAGGTAGAGGTACATAATTACATATACACATTAAAGTGGGCTGAAAAAAATCGGGGGTCTTCGATTTGGCTGAAATTTCAGTACGTGGTAGGGTTTGAGTTGAAACCATCCCATATAAATTTAAAGACCCCTAGCAACAAAAATGTTTTACAAGCAATATTCGTTTTCTCGTTTAAAAAATTTCATAAAGCACTTGATCAATATTTTTTCATCATCTTCGTTTGCAATAATCCTTTCGCTGTAACGAATAATGAATATTCATCCGTTTCGTCGACCGATAAAAAAAAAAGAAAAAAAGAGAACACATATATTCCATCGTGGGCGAATATTGAAAATGAAAATTACGAAAAATAGCAAACAAATTGGAAATACGTACTACAACAAGCTTCGTACTTTTCGCTTCCCACCGACAATTTTTCGACGCTATTTTTAAAAATGTAATTTTTCAACTTTTTTCGTCTCGCGAACTTTAAATACGAATTTTTATTAAAAATTCACTGCTACGAAGTGTTTTTTTCTTTCGTTGACCAACGCGTCACGTTGAAATTTCCCCTTTACGTTTGGGAGTAATTATTCCTCACAGATAGGAAAGGAATATATTTTATACGGAAAATAACGTAGTCTAATTGGAAATAGATAAATTACTAATTTTTTGGGCGAAAAAATGTACGTAATTTTATCTACTCGTAGAAAACTGAAACCTTGGCTGAAATGTTCCTTTGATTTCCTACGCGCCGGATCATTAGTAACCAATTATTTTGAAAAAGTGAAAAACAAAGGAAATGTATTTACTTAGAGCGAACCGAATTTTATCAAATGTTAAACACAGCAAATTACCGGTAGTTATTGTAAATACGGAAAGTTAATGGTAAGTTACCGAAAAACCACGAATTTATGGTGAATCATAATTGGTTACCAACTGTAAATCAACAGTAAATCACCCTAAATTGGTGGTAAAATGCACAAAATTACGGTAAATTATCATAGTTTACTGGTAAAATACTGTACACTACTGCAAATTACCAGTAAAATACCGCAAATTAATGGTAAAATACCATAAATTTCCGGTAAAATACTGTAAATTACTGGTAAAATACCATAAATCACCGGAAAATTACCCTAATTACCGGTAAAATACCGTAAATTACTGTAAATCGTCGGTAAAATACCGTAAATTACAGCAAATTACCGGAAAAACACTGTAAATTATCGGTAAAACACCATAAATTATTGGTAAAATACTGTAAATTACTGGTAAAATACCGTAAATTATTGGTAAAATACTGTAAATTACTGGTAAAATACCATAAATTACCGGAAAATTACCATAATTACCGGTAAAATGCCGTAAATTACAGCAAATTATCGGAAAAACACTGTAAATTATTGGTAAAATACTGTAAATTATTGGTAAAATACTGTAAATTACCGGAAAATTACCCTAATTACCGGTAAAATGCCGTAAATTACTGTAAATCGTTGGTAAAATACCGTAAATTACACCAAATTACCGGAAAAACACTGTAAATTATCGGTATAATACCATATATTATTGGTAAAATACTGTAAATTACCATAAATTACCGCAAATACTGCGAACTTACGTTAATCATTGCAACTTATCAAGATCGCATCATAAAATGACTTTTACAACAATTTTGCTATCATTGGCCTTTCCGTAATAACGGTAATTTACCCCAACTGACATAAGCTTCTGATTTAGATCTGAGCCAAAAGGCCGATAAGATTTTTGTGGCATCAATTACGATTGAGAGTTATTATAAAGGAGCGTGTGGTAGCGAGCATTTCAAAGCAATGTTGGGGGGGGGATTACGAGCGAAGCCCCCAACTAGCGAAACTAGTATAATATATACGCGTTGGAATAGAATTGGAAATGCTTGTAAGTCTTCCATGTCATTAGATTTATAATATCGTTCTAATCAACGGAGCACTCCGCGCCGCGCTGCTTTCGACGAAAAACGCTGAAATATTTACGAGACTCGCGTTCGTTGAATTCGCAGCCAACGGGGAAGTAAATTAATTATATAACGTAACACAGAGACTCAGACTCTGACTCCGTACTTTTTCTCTCTTCGTCATTTCACTTAAAATTATTCGTTAGTAATAACTTCCGAAATATGTAACTCGTCTCTTACAAGCTCCTCGACAAAACATAAATCAACTAAGGAGGCGTTTTACGATTCCAAATTGGGAATTTAACCGTCGTTTCGAATTAGTTTTGAAAATTTAATTAGAAAACTACTTCAGCAACGTTTACCAACGTTTGTAATCTTTTATAAATGATAATTTACTTTCGTCGCAATACGAATTTTTCGAACTTGTACGCATGTATACCGCGAGTTATAGTAAATGTTGGTAGTCAATGGCTATTTAGCTAGATACCAAATACGTGAAGGAGGCAGAAACGGATAGGTAGGTGGAGGTACTAGGTAAGTAGGTAGTAGGTACAGGTACATCTACGTACGATAATGCAGTAGGCAATGAAACGTAGAACTTTATTACTTTTTCCCCTTCGTTTAATTTACTGGTAAATTTCCCGATTTCATTTACAAATATACGCGGTCGCATCGTGGCGATGAATTTAAATTACCTGCGCGATACCGTTTGCTCGAGTTTTTGAAAATTCTCAGCACGAGGTGTTCGGCATCGTATCGTATGAAAGTTCAACCGCCGCGAAGTTTATTACTCATTATTTACATTGTTTTCGTTGTAGGTTATTTGGTTACTCTTTCTAATTTGTTTTGTTTTTTTTACCTACGTTTTTGCCATATTCAACGATAAATTATTATAATTTGTTTACTCGCTCGGGATTCTAATATTCTTTCCTATTGCATAGTCAAACACACACACACACGCACCCAATACATACACATTTCAAACACGTGACGACACGATAGAAACACACCAAATGTCGGGCTGGCCGACGAGTTTAGAAAAATAGTTGCTCATTTTGATGATAATAATAAGTAAAGGGAAAAACAAACCGGCTGCTTAATTATTACGCGATTTTCATTCGACCGAATTAATTAAATAAAATTAAAGGTTGCGTTGTTTATTCGAGTCTTATTTCCTTCGTTTACAGACCTAGCGACAATCGTGATTCTCATACGTAAACGTAGCGTTTGCAAAAAAGACCCAAAGGATTTGGGCCAATCGGAAGACCATCGAATTTTAACACGACTCGAACCAGCCACACTATCAATAGCAAAGCAATGGAGAAAATATTTGAAAAATTGGCGCCAATTTTGACGCTTTTGCTCGTGTAACTATTCGTATGAATCTACATCGCGTTCGCACCTACGCGACTAATTCGCGAAAAAGTTGAACGCGAAATGAACGGCGGACAAAAAAGGTGCTGTGTGTCATCGCCGATACCGAATCGTAGCACGTGATTAATACGCGATAATTAATTACCGCCGAGATATTATTTCTGGTTTATATACGCGTACACCTAATAACGAACGTCGTAGCAAAGACGGGCGATAACGTACGATGACGATTTATCACATTGACACCTGAATCGAAGGTGCCTCTACATAAACACACCGTGACCGTAGGTATTATTAGAATTAAATATATAGACAGATAAAGCAACGACCGCGACAACCAAAAGCTCGTGGAATCGTACTGAAACGCAGGGTAACGATCGCGCGCTACGTCGCGGACGTCGCGTCGCGTTGCGTCATCCTTGCTCGTACGTAGACGTGCGACGCGACGTACGTGTGTGATTCAATCACAACCAATTCGGAAAGATTTAGAAAATAACGAACATCGAAACGAAGCGAGGGCGTTGATAACATCGGAGCATTTCGAATGAAAGAACGTCTGAAAAATAGACTACGAAACGGTCGACGTCGCATCTTAATTGGTCCACCAGCGGTCCGAGCACAGGCTGAAAGAACTGAAAGAAAAATACAAAAAGAAACCAAAGATACTGCGCGTCGTCGTGGCCTGTTTCAGTCGATAAAGGTTAGCGCGCGTGACTAGTAGGAATTAAAATTACGGATGAGGTCATCAAATATACGATCATCAACCAAGAGTCGAAAAATCGCTGAGGTTTGGTAACTTCATGGTCCGTCTGTTATCTACCGGTTCGTTCGAATTCCGTCGATGTCCTGCACCTTAATTTAAGATCACAGGCTGGAACTTTATAGGAAGTTTGCATCCGCATTTGACCACATTAATGGATGTTTAAACTTGATACCCATACCCGCGCCCGCACCGTTGGCGTGATTACCGGTAATTTACGCCGCGGCGAGTAAAAAATTACATGTACCGTTTAAAAACGTACATTTTAGGCGTAATTTTTAAAAAATTCATAACACAGCCATATAACGTTCCGCTAAATTGAAAAAAGGGGACCTCGTCGGATACGTATTAAATACTCTACACGATCGAAGCAGCGACGCAGCGCAGCGTCTCCCCCGTTTCCGCAATATCTATGCCTACAATACAGCACAACCTATCCACATCGTTATTACTCGTATACGTAATGTACATGGTACATAGTACATACAACGTCGTCTGTTTTTTTCTTTTTTTTTTCCGTTTTACACCGTACATAGTATGCATTTAAGTACATTATACATACATATTTATACAAATGCATACATACATACGTATTACGTATACGTACTGTGTATAACGAGCACATTTGCAATACACATGTACAATGTAGATAATAGATATACTATACAATATACCTGGCTATTACCCGCGTACTTGTGGATTTGGTGGTTAGACGTACAGTAACCGTAGATGTACCGGTTCACCGAATCGTCGCAAATAAATGAGTTCACATATGAAATTACCACGAGTTACTGTACTTACGTACATTACGTACACGAACATAATACATAGAATATTAAATACATCGGCTAGAATTTTTCATGCACCCATAATGAATGATATGATGCATCTAAAATCTACACATTAAATCCATCGCACATGGTACCGCGTCGCACAGTAGGACATTTACATGAGCCAACTCCCCAAAATTATTTCAATGGCTGTAGGGGGTTTTGGAACGCGTAGAATTCAAAAGTCGACTTTTGTACGTTATTTTTTGCCTTGTTTTGCTTTTTAAGAAAATCGACTTTTTGGGCTATAAATAATTGCAAAATAATCTTGAAATTATTTCAAACAAAAAATGTTATATGAGCCGTCACCCAAAAATCAGTTCATTTTGAGAAAAAAATTATTCGAATGACGAGTTTTAGCGCGCGCGCGTAATCGGTACTTTCCACTGTGCTGTAGCGCCTCGTTTACGGTTACGCGCGTTGCTGCGTTAGGCATGTTACTACACGCATATGCCGAACACGAAGCCGCGCGCAACAGTGAACAAGGCGCTACCACGTAGTGGGAAGTTTCACCCAACACGTGAGCACCGTTTTCGCGATTTTTGACCATGGCACCGGAAAAGCAAAATTTTGAAAAAAATATATGACATTTAGGGGTTAAAAATATATCGAAAAAATGAGGTTTGAAAATTTTTCCGAGTGATATCGTAGGTACTTTAAAAAAATACATGAAGTCAAAAACGCCCGTTTAGAGAGGAAAAAATTGGAATAGGAGGTTGTTGACTTTTTTCATGGAAGGCCCTTGTAAGGGTCTACCATTTACTAAAATTTCAATTATTTCCGTCCGCTGTAATTTGAGAAAAAAATTCCTATTTGATTATAGAAAAAAATTAATTTCTCAAAAAGGGACCGCTGAAATTTTGGTCATGAACGTTTCTCGATGGTACTCACCTTCCACCCAAATATTATCAAAATTTGAAAATTGAAATTAAGGTGGTAGTTAGGTACTACTGAAATACGTTCGTGACCAAAATTTCAGACCTCTACCTTCTCTCCATTTTAAGAAAAAAAATTCCTAATTGGAGAAAGATAGGATTTTTTTCCTCAAAAACAGTAAGAGTAGGGAGGTTAAAATTTTGGTATGTGGTAGACCTTTATGTATGGTTTGTATAGAAAAATTGACAATCCCCCACCATCGTTTTATCCCTACTAAAATACGTTTCTCAACTTGATTATTTCTATTTAACTATGGCCCCGCTGAGTGAAAATTTTGAAACTTCGGTGGTAGGTGCCCTGTTGACCCCCAAATAATATAAATATTTTTTCAAAATTTTCACTCAGCAGGATCATGATATAAAACCTAAAAAACACACAAAAATCGACTTTTTCAATTCGAAAAAAATCGCAAAATTATTTTCAAATTATTTATAACAAAACACGTTACAAAGTCAAAGACCGAATAACAGATAGGTTTCGAGAAAAAAATTGCTCAAGTGATGAATTCAAGTACGCGCACGGTCATCTGCACTTCCCACTGAGCAGTAGCGCTTCGTTTGTAACAACGCGCGACGCGCCGCATGCACGTTGTCTAACGTCCCGTGTTGTTACGAACGCAGCGCTAATCCACAGCGGGAAATGCGGATGACCGTGCGCGCACCTGGATTCATTACCTTTCACCGTGATCCCGCTGAGTGAAAATTTTAAAAAGATGTCTGTTACCCGATTAGGAATTTTTTTTCTCAAAAAGGAGAAGGCGTAGGAGTCTGAAATTTTAGTTACGAACGTATCTTAACAGTATCTAACTACCACCTTAATTTCAATTTTTTTTAACACAAGGGCCTAATCGGCCAGCTCACCCGGTTATGGCCTATTACGTGAAAAAAAGAGAATTTTATCAATCACAAATCTCAGAATACGTTCCACGAATCGAATCATCGGTCATTTTTTTGATGACTCAACGACGCGACGACCTAATGCATTCGATCCGAATGTCGGATTCTTTCAACTCATAAATTCGACGCCTTTCGCAGATCGACGCCCTCGAGGCCTCGGAAACGTAGGAAAGGTTTTGAGATTCGGTATCGCTGCGCTACGACGCGCGGCAAAATAAACGCGTCATCGCGATAACGGTCTGCGTTTAGCCTCTTTACGTATCGTAACGTCGACCCTCTCGGCTCGACGTATATAATTAAATTCCACGCCGAGCAAACACGCTAAAAGAAAAAAATGTTGACATTCGCGTAATTTCAAAATGCTGCAGAAATCACGATCCCGCTTGCTTTTAGATGTACGCAAATTCAATAATATAAACCGCTTCGACAACGTCGTCGCGTCGCTCTAACCGAACCCTCTACCACTCCGCTCGTCTCGAGACGCTTCCGCTGACTTAGAATATAACGCTGAGAAATTTTTACGACTCGACTAAATCAAATATCAATATCTTCGAGATAATTTCGTTCGCATGAAATGCTACGTCGCGTCGAAGCTTTCCCATCGGCTTTATTAAAAGTTCCCAATTCGCGAATTTACGTAAAATAGTGCTGGCGCGATACGCGAAACATTTATATTGTTAAAAGATTTCCTCTTTGGAAATACATTTTTATTGCCATGCTCTCTGCTCTCCCTGTTCGTCGTTTATCGTCTACGTAATCAAAATTTTTACATTCTACAACCATCTCTCGGAATGTTTTTATCATTTTTCCACTCGGCTCCACCAGCGCAGCGTACACCACACACATCTACGAGTACAATGGCAGTGCGTATTACGCGTCGAAGACTTTTACTTTTCCATAAAACTCCTCCCGTTCGTAACACAGTTACGCGGCGTTAAACCACAGAAACGATAAAAATTAAGCGATGCATTTAAATTTTATGAGCCGAAACTACCATCAACTCAGTTAAAAATCTTGTTGTACATGTACATATACATACGTAATAACGAAATAATAAAATTTCACTCGAAAGCTCTCAACTCGATGAAATTTCCAATATTTTGTTAACTTTTTCTCCAACTTTTTTCCCCATTTTTTCGCACCTGTTGACCGATATCATCGTGCGCTCGACGAATCAACGTATAAATACAAGCTACACCTAGATTCGGTTCGAAATTAGCGTTAAACTGAAACGAAAGGCGAAAATGATATTCCGATAAACCTTCTGAAACCAAAATACGACCCTTTCAGGCAATCGCCAAAGGACACCGTAAGCAATCACACTACACCCACTGATTGAGGTTATGCATCAAGGTACCAAGAACTCTCGTCTCTCGAGCCGATGAGATTTCCAAATCGACCTTCGTTCCGTATTCTTGGTTGAAAAGAGAAATAAAAAAGAAACATGGAATTGGTACGGTCATCAAAGCGGTCTATCGTTCGAAAATCGCGAAAGAGTTCAACTGGGAAGATATAAAATTTTTGCGATATTCCATCGAAAGGGGACCATTTCCCGACCCCGAAACCACCATCACATTTTTGAGATCGAATTGCAAAACCGATTCAGGGATTCCCAAAGTTGCAAAAATTGAACACCCATTCTGTCACATGTTTTGATTGAGAAATCTAGACATGGAGGGGGTAGAGGGGCGGTTTTGGCCTCAAATTACCCCCCCCCTGAATGTACAACATTTCTCTATAGCTCATTTGATAGGTAATTTTATATAGATTACGATAATATTTAACCATTTTCATCGTAAAATCGGTATTTCAAAAGATATAGGAAAAAACGGATTTCTAGGGGGGGGGGTAAAACCCCCGTTTTTGGGGCCTTGATTTTCCACTGAAATTCGTTTATATACCACTAACCAAATACGAATCCACTTGATTCGAATTATTCCTACCCCGAAGCCTTTTTTGACTACACCACATGGTGAGAGGGGAGGAGTGAGTGGGTGAGGTGAAAGGGTAACTCAAAAGAAGTTGAGGATTTTGGTTATGTTGAGTTAGGTACTTCCTTTTGCACAAAATTCAGCGCCATAATTTAGTTCAGAAATAATTCACTTTTCAATTCATTTCAACACAGTATCGTGTTCTCCCAAGTTTCACCCCCCCCCCTCAACTCGGCCCCTGTCAACGATACGGGAAAAACTGACACATTTTTAGAACCCTCGTTAAAAGACGAAACTTTTTTGTCTGAACTATTTTTTAATTGGATAATTCGTTTGGTCGTACTTTTCGTACGATTACGCGAGTTGAAAAAATTAAAGCCAAAAATTTCAACTTTGGGAACCATTAAAATGTAGACAACCACTGAATGAGAGTAATCGCAGGTCAATATCTGTAAAGTGATCTAATACGAGTAATTTGAGACCAAAACCGCCCCTCTACCCCCTCCATGTCTAGATTTCTCAATCAAAACATGTGACAGAATGGGTGTTCAATTTTTTCAACTTTGGGAATCCCGGAATCGGTTTTGCAATTCGATCTAAAAAATGTGATGGTGGTTTCGTGGTCGGGAAATAGTCCCCTTTCGATGGAATATCGCAAAAATTTCATATCTTTCCAGTTGAATTTTTTTGAAAATTTTCTGTCTGGTGATCGTACTTAATGTAATTTTCGGTACTTAATCGTTAGACGCGACCAACGACGCCGAATACAACTCCAAGTTCAAACGATTCTCCTCCACTTGTACTGAAACACTTTCGGACTTCTTCGTCTGGTAAATTACTCGTACTAGAGAATTACTCGTTCACAAAAGACACGACTGTAGACGAAGACACAAGAGGAAGGTCGCGCCGGTGTAATAATTTTTTTCAATATAAAAATTTCA
The DNA here is from genome assembly GCA_003261595.1 of Maconellicoccus hirsutus. NCBI lineage: Eukaryota > Metazoa > Arthropoda > Insecta > Hemiptera > Pseudococcidae > Maconellicoccus > Maconellicoccus hirsutus. The sequence goes on from QBDW01002201.1 coordinate 15,269, forward strand.
ACGGCTGGCGCTCGTAATGGCTCTACGTACTTACACACACCTACCGCATCAGCATCGCGGTGCCTGCTGACAACTGAATTCCCAATATATTTTCATAATACGTTGGCACATGACGATAACTAATAAGCATTCGTATTATCGCCATTGTAAACGCAAGACGACGACGCACTAACCAGGTGGTATTTAAAGTTACGAAATTTTTGTTGATAATAAAAAATTATACAAATGAATCAATGAAACGGCGGGTCTAGGTGTAGGTAAGGGGTACTGATACTGGACGCTGCATAGTTAATAGTTAACATGTACAATGTACATGTGTGTATATATATGTGAAATTGATTTAGCCCCGAATTAGTAACCTAAAAAACCATTTTACAATTACGGCCTTTTATATCGCGCCATCGTATACGTACAAGGTTACATTATAACGACAATTATTTTAACGATGTCGATGTAACTCAATACGTAGTTACGTACCCAATTACACATACACCATTACAATATGGTACATAAGTGTATCTAACCTATCTCGTTACAGACCTTAGTACTATACTCGTACCTATTATCGCCATTAATAATGGTACTTATACATAGGTACGCAACTACGCGCACACATACGCGTTTGCATGTCGATACACTTCACGTTATATTACACACGACCAGGCCTTTTTTTGTTCAGTTCTTTTTTGAGGGCACGCTAATTTTCAAAATTTATAAGTCCATAATTCCACCCCTTTTCATTGTGCTATCTACCCTACCTACGTGTATACCCTATTGACTACCAAGTGTAACAAGAGCACGTCAGCAGCTTACCCATCTGCATGTATCCATGTACCGTATGCAAGGTATGTACGACGACGACGGCGACGATGGTAGCGGTCGCGGCAGCCGCATCGTTGGTTCGTCAGTCATGTCGAATTTCCAAATCTTCCGTTTCGCATCGCTACCCGCACCGGAATTCAATCCGCAACCTCCGAGAGTCAGTAGTCTGAGTTGTCAACCGTTAAACCGTGATGTTTTGTGGTCGAAAAAGTGCGAATTTATCAGCGTGAATTATCTACACGTATATCCTGAAAATAACACACAGAAAAAGAGACGGATAAAAAAAAAACTATACGAGTAGCAATAAAAAAACCACCACGGTTGCTGCGTTTCGGTGCACGAAATACACCGACGGCCAGGCGCGGCGCGCGGTGGTGCCGTACAAATACCGTACCGCACAGGTTTTTACCTCATTTCGCCATTTACCATTCACACACTATCCAACATTTTGCTGATACACGTTCCAACCTTTTTCACTACAGGCGTATCGATTCAATAAGAACGTGGAAGAATCGAGAAAAAAAATAGCTCTTTGAAATAAAGCAAGATTAAAACGTGTACCTAACCATGTACTACCTGCCCCTAGTACCTCTACCCACATACATACGTATCCACGAAAAAGGAAAATTTTGAAAGAACGTCAAAATAACGGAAAATTCCACGAAATATCAACGCGGCCAAAACTCGTCACTTCCTATCTGCGCTTCTTTCTCGCGCGACGACGACCTCGCAAGCGTCTAAAATCCGCCCCACTGCGCGTGCAACTTCACTCCTCAAAAGTGATCCCTGCAGGACGCCTTCGTTACCGCAAAACTGCCTAATCAGCACAAATAAACGAAAATCTCCCTGGTCGCTTTTCCGCGGCGTGTTAAATTAGTTTCCCGATAAACTTTTCAATCTGCGGAAAAGGCAACGTACCGCGTTGAAACTTTTCTATTTACGCCATCACGTCAAAAAATCTAATCGAAAATTACTCGTACTTCTTGTCCAGTTAGATACTCGTAAAATACACGTATAACCTGTTACATCGTCGCACAGTAAGACATTGTTTTAAAAAAAAACGTGTTCATCGAATTTGATTACCAAGCATAGCATTTTGTAGTATTTTCAACGCTCTTTTACGTGATATGGTTGACTTCGAGTTTAGATGAACGCAACTGTAGGAAAATCGCATTCAAAGTCAGTACTGTGATTTCACTTTTTCAAAAAATTCAATTTCACTTATCTCAAAAAATCCAAAAAATTCCAAAAAAAACTCCACCGCTTATAAGTTAATTCAAAGTATGTACTTTACTGCTGCGGTGGTACATTCCGCTACAAAGCACTATTTTTTGAAAAAAAATCGATTTTTGTTTTCACACAAAAACAAACAAAATCATCAAAAATGAGAAATTTTGTTTTTTTTTAACCAATTCTTCAATTTTTCATCCCCTCTACCAGGTACGGGGAGGCATATAGATCAAAATGGACATCAGATTTGAATTCTGCGCGTTCCAACCCCTCCCTTCTATCAATTTTTGTTTTAAAATGTTGATTTTTTTATTCTTCCTCCCCTCACTGGAGAAGAGGAGGGATCTAGCACAAAATGGGCACCAGATTTGAATTCTACACGTTCCTACCCTCCCCCATACCAGTTTTTGTTTTAAAATGTAAATGTTTTCTTTCTTCCTCCACTCCACCGGGAGGAGGGGGGAGGGCTTAGCTCAAAATGGACATTAAATTTGAATTGTACGCGATGCAACCCCCCTCTCCGTACCAATTATTTTTTAAATGTCGATTTTTTCATTCCTTCTTACCTCAACCGGGAAGGGGAAGGGATATATCTCAAAATGGGCATCGGATTTTAATTCTACTCGTTCCAAACCCCCCTTCCAATCAATTTTTGTTTTAAAATGTTGATTTTTTCTTTCTTACTCCACTCCACCAGGAAGGGAGAGGGGGTTAGCTCAAAATGGACATCAAATTTGAATTGTACGCGTTCAATCCCCCTCCCCTATCTAATTTTTTTTTAATGTTGATTTTCTCATTCTTTCCCACCTTAACTGGGAAGGGAGAGGGATATAGCTCAAAATGAGCATCGGATTTTGATTCTACTTGTTCCAACCCCCCCTCCCCCCTCCAATCAATTTTTGTTTTATTTATTTATTTATTTATTTATTTATTTGAAAAAGAAGGCTTCAGCCAAAAGTGACTATTTCGCCCAAAAATCTTCAAATTATTTTATACAAATTGGTTAATTTTAAAAAGTTTGCTAATTTTGGTAGATTTGTCAAGTCTTGAAGTTTACAAAAATTTCGTTCCGTCGAGAAGTTTGAGCATTTCAATATTAGGTGTTGAACATCGAAAATGTTGATTTTCTCATTCTTTCTCACCTTCACTGGGAAGGGGGAGGGATATAGCTCAAAATGGAAATCAGATTTGAATTTTGCACGTTCCAATCCCTCTCTCCTATCAATTTTTTTTTAAATGTTGATTTTCTCATTTTTTCTTACCTTCACTGGGAAGGGGGAGGGATATAGCTCAAAATGGAAATCAGATTTGAATTCTGCACGTTCCAACCCCTCTCTCCTATCAATTTTTGTTTTAAAATGTAGATTTTCTCATACTTCCTCCCCTACACCAGAGAGGAGGAGGGGTTTGCTCAAAATGGACACCGGATTTGAATTCTACGCGTTCCAAAACCCTTAAATAGCCAATAAAACAACTTTAGCGCGCTGGTCCACGTAAACGTCTTACCGTACGTCGCGTCGCGTCGTAAAAAATGAAAAATTCGCTCGCGCACGAGTCCATACGATGTACAATACTACAAACAAAACGAAGAATTACCTGTTGTACACCGATTAAAATAAATGATAACGTATTAATTACTTAATGGCCTACTTCGTGGTGTGTAATGCTCGCGCACGTACATAAGTATACTTAAAATTTACTCGAAAAGGAAAAAAGTAACGTAAAACTATATAATTAAACTAATTTCTAATAAACAAAAGCACTTCGCCAAATTGGTAATTAACTTGGAACCTAATTCTTGCCGCGCTTTTCTTACGTAATCGAGCAATGGTAAAATAAACATCGATGCGAACGCTAATTAAGAAACGCGATCGAAAGTATATACATTCCTCGTGTAATTACACGTTCGATCGTCGACTCGCTTTCAATTGCGGTTTTTAAATTTTATAAATTTACGTACTTCGCCAATACGACACCCTCAATAAAGCTCTCGTGCCTCTTCACCAGTTTCGTAATGGAAATCAAAGCGAAGCTTTTAATGAAATTAAAAACAACTAGAACTTTATTTCTTGCTATAATTCATGGAATTTTTTTTTCATTCGATTAGCACGGGCTTCTTTTATGATATTATTTGTTTTGATTCAGCAAGCCAAAAAACCCGACTGCGGAAATTTATATCCACAATTCCACTCGCGCGTATTTTAAATCCGATCGATGTAATTCCTTCACAATGAAAAAACTTTCAAGTCGCAACTTTAATTATTATTTGCCTACTTTTTTTACGTTACGTTTCGTTTCGCTTTGTTTTGTTTTCCAATAAATGCGCTTACGTTAATTTGTTTATTTGGCGTATTTTGTTTTCGTGCTTAATACGTATTTTTTTTTTTTGGTCGGGTATCCTGTTTTTTTACATTATTTTTCCGTTCGGTTCATAAACTTCGTAATAATATTCGGAAATGAAAAAATAAATTTTCATCGTAACGCAACAATTTTGAAAAATAGTGGTATCTCGTCACGAAATCAACCCCAACAATTGGTTCCGTCAACTCGCAATCGTATCGTATGAATCCTCGATAATCCTTCGATTCGATGAAATAAAAACGAATGCAAATATAGTCAAACGTCTTTTAAGCTACTCCAAGTCAGACGTATCTACGACGTGCTTTGCAAAAATGGTTGGAAAATAAAAAAAATTTCATTTTTCACTTAACAAAAGAATAGTAGAACTTGAAAAATTTCCGAGCTTTCAAAAAATAACAGGCAAGAGTTTGCGCATCGGAGTGAAAATTTGACAAAAGTAGCAGTTTCGAGCAGAACTTAAATCGAATTCGTTGTTGAAAATGTTTGCAATTTTTTCGGATAAAATTTTTCTGCTTGGATTCATTTTGTTCGCTATTTGTGCCATCGACGATGACGTTAAAAAATTCTATACCTAATTTGAGGGTAGACACTACAACGAAACGGAAACGCCGAGCTACATTTCAGAATTCCAGTTTAGCTAGCAATTTTTTTCCCTATCGCAAGTCGGAGAATCATTAAGATGATAAGAAAAAAATGTAACGTTTACTGCTCAATAAATTTTAATGGTGGGAATTGAAACGATGATTGTGGTGGCTTCCGGTAATTCATTCGTATACGAGTATTTGTACGTCTACGTGAAGCCGTGCCAAAGCACCTGAATCGTTATTATAATCAGATTCTATCAAGACGCGATGTAGACTGTAATGAATTATGCGAAATAAGCGGTTAGTCCTTGTTTACGCGAATTTTCACGCATACGCAATTTTTCGAAACGTTAATTTCAGAGCTCACGACCTTATAATTAATATTTACTATAAGTTCACAGGCGCAACCGCGAAAGATTTTAGCGCGCCGCGTGTCCGCGTCGTTGATACTAATTGCGCTCGCAAGCATTTCGTATCTAGCCAAACGTGTCAACATCCTTGGATCGATGATAAAGATAATAACAACTTTTTGGTAAACGCGATTCGCATCTTCTTTCCCCTTAATCTCGCATCACTCCGTTATTTTGCGCGATTTTTTTTTTTTCAATAACATGTGACGCGAAGCTGGTTATCTAATCGCGATAAATCGGTTGTACACAGTTGCATACATGTTTACGCAAGTAGTAATTAGTAATGAAATTCGGATACTTGAACTGTATTGAGGGGAAATTGTAGTTTTTGAAATTTTACTCGAAAACGAGAGAACGATGGAAAATTTTTCATCTCTTGAAACTTGAAGAAAATTAAATTTCCTATTTTTTCATATAAAAACAATTACATTTTGACCATTTTTACAGCTGTAAAGCCTACTTTTTTCTCATTGATTTTCAGATTTTTTCAATGTTTCGTAGCTTTGCATTCGAATTACTTCGAGATTAAGCCAGAAAATCTCAATTTTTTGTAAATCTCGAATTTTCAGAATTTTTCCTCTTTTTTACATGAATTCCAACAGACTAACATAATCGTAAAATAATTGATAGGGAATATTTTAATGAAAAATTCATCAACAAATATCGTTCTTAAATCGTTAAAAAGAATAAAAAATTCTAAAAAAACGAGATGATCTACAAAAATTTGAGTTTTTGACTTAAATTCGAGGTAATTTTAAAGCAAAGTTGCAAAACGTTGAAAAAAGCTGAAAATCAGTGCGAAGACTTACACACATTAGATTTCGACATTTTTATAGCCTTCGATTTGCATCACGAAATGATAAATTTAAATCACTTTTCTCATCTGAAATCATTTCATTCAACAGTTAAACATATTGAATTCGTGAAGATGAAAATAATCAAGCTTGTACACACTCCAGATACTTAATTTTCAAACAAAAATTGACCATAATTCATTTTAAAATACGTATTCGTCCGAAATTATGAAAATGACTTAATTGAACTAAAAAGAAACACGTGTTTGATCTTTAATAAGGAAAAATTTCAACATTTTCGCACAGACAAGTCAAACGAACGTAGTCGAAAGCACTCGGCAGCACACGATGCCGAAAGGTATAGTAAGTCTCTAGGAATTAGTCATTTCTCAAGTTGATTTAATTTCGTTGTTTACATTTGATATCATTACCACATACCAATTCACTTTATGCGGCACAAAAATTCATTTATTTTTAGACCGGTGGGGGAGAAAGGGGGATGCTGGGATCATTTAATCACCCGGTACGCTAGTACAGTCGCAAACTGTAATTTTTACGGGAAATCTTTTGAAATACTGCCGATTTTAAACTTTGAAAATTCACCAAAAATCAAAAAATCAACTATAGCAGCTGAAAATTTGGGTTTAGGGGTTCTTCGATGTCCTCATTCCAAATATCCGTGTTTTGTTAAAATCGGGAAATAACACCTGTGACAGTTCCCTTGCTAGACACCAAAATATAATATATAATTGAAATTTCATCGGTAAGAAAAATCTTGAAACCATTTTTTAAATTCGTATCTCCGCAGAGGACGAGAAAGAGGGGAGCACGAATGCTTTTTGATATGAAAATTTTTATCTGGGAAAGGGGGGGGGGGTAAAAAGGGTCGAATGGAAAAATGGACTGTAGCACCAACATGTGCGTTTCGCAGGTTTTCTTTAAGTGAAATGAGAATTTTGAGAAACGATTTTTCGGGCTCCATATTTTAGGGGTCGGCGGCCCCTGAAGGGGGATGATACGAAAAATGCAATCTCACGATGAAAAAATATAGTACTAACAAATACCTATTGATAAACGCCAAAATATTGAAATTTTGACAGTAAGAAAATTTTCCAGACCGTTTCAAGAATTCGTGACACCACAGAGAGGGAGCAAGAGGGGAGCAAGAATACCTACCGGTCTCGAAAGTTTTGTTTTTGTATCAATACATTAATCATACCGAAATTTGTGCTGGTAACATTAAATGCGGGTTTTTAACAGGATTATTTTCATCAGATTATTCGTATTCCGTCAGAGGGATTCGGGAGTGGTGATAGGAGGGGTCGGATGAAAAAATTAATTCTAGTAGTAACATACACGCTTTACGTGTTTTCCCTAAACGATATTTAAATTTTGAGAGGCAACTTTTTTTGGCTCCACACTTCAGGGGTTAGCGCCCCCTGAGCGGGGGAGACGCGGGAAAACCAATCTAATGATGAAAAAGTGTAGTACTCACGAGTACCTATTTATAAACACCGAAATATTGAAATCTCATCGGTATAAGAATTTTCCAGCAAATTTCAAAAATTCATAGTCCCACAGGGAGGAGCAAGAGGGGAGGCTCCCGGTCTCAGAAAGTTTGTTTTTGTGTCAATATTCATCATACCAAAATTCATGCTTCTTTTTCGAATTGCGGTTTACTTACAGTTTGCGACAGTACTATATTGCATACGCGTAATTACGAGTACATACAGTACGTCTAGTAATATCGAGAATCTTTCTTCAACGTACATCCGTAATCCGTACGTAATCATTTCGATTTTCAATTTCACGCTAAATACGAAAGCTTGGCAGTTCGGCAGTGACTACGAAGAAAGATGGTAGTTTACGACCATCGGCCGCTGTCTCGTGTGCTACGTAGGATGTATCATCGATAATGAAATCTCGACCCGGCGGCGTAATCTAATTTATCAAAAGATGCAACAGCATCCTCCGACTTTCTAGCGTAGATAGTAGATACGTTACAGTTACCGCGACCGCGTGCGCTAAACACACCATAACGTTCGCAAGCTAAATCGATATCGAATGCATTCACCGTCGTTTAATTAAATTATCATCCTAATCAGCCGACAAAATAACTCGAAGGCGCGCATTCCGTTTAGAAAATAACCCATTAACGACGACGTTCGTCGCACGTCGCGTCGCGCCGCGTCATAATACACCACGTAAAAGGCTGCCTGCTAAGTAAATAGTACGACGGTACTCGCACATATACCGACTCAGACTCTCCGAACTAATTAAATTTCCCGCGTTCAACAGCACATCTTCGTTCTAATTGGTAGACGTCTTGCGAAACCATTTCCAACTGATCCGCGTTCCCTTCTCTTCTATTTTCGCCGCCAATATGTACCATCGAGAAGTGCTAATGAGTACTGAGTAGTGACGCCGATGACACGACGTTGCTATTTAACGTACAAGTGCCGTAGGAATAAATTCGCGAAAAAAATCTCCGATTTTCTTATAACTTCAGGTAGAATAAATTTTTCTTCAAAACAGAAACCAACTACGCTCTAGTTTCAATCGGAAATCCGAAAAACCTTCGACTTTTTCAGCATCTAACTACTACGTACACCTTGGCTATATCGACTCTCGTATCGAATTTCTCGTCGAATTTTACGCCGTTATTCGTCAAAATCCATCTGACACGCGACGGAAAACATTCGATCTAAAATTACGCTCACCAAAGATCACTTTCACGGCTTATTATATCGTTAATTCAAAATATCTCGCATATTCGCAAATACGAAACCATACTCTACACCGTAGGTAGGTCTAGGTACCATGTAGAAGCGTGCAACTAAAAATAAAAAGCCATTTTAAACGCCCTTTTCGAGTTACTACATGCAAATTCAACACCAGATAAATTTCCTATTGCTAAATTATACATTGGTAACTCGACGCTAAATTTGAAAGAAAAAATCACATCAGCCTTCGGCTATATCGAAGCCTTGAAAATATCAATATTCGAATGGAAAAGCAATTACGAAAACCAATTCTTTTTTCGACCACCGAGCAGTAGCGTAGCCAGGATTTTTTTTGGGGGGGGGGCAAAACTTTAAAGAAGTACAGGTAAAGTTTCGTTCCACATAACGTTTCGACGGGGTTATCCAATTTTGTTTCATTTTTTCGCTGAAAGGATTTCGTTCCGTTCTTTTTTTTCCAAAAAACTCATCAAAATCTATCAAAATGTAAAACAAAAAAAAAAACAAAAAAAGGATCAACTTCTGATGTGTCTGTGGTTACTTTTCCACACGATAAGGATTTTTTCTTATTTTGTTATTAATTTCTATTTTGATTTCAGATTTCAAATTGCAACCAGACTAGAGGAGAATTTGTTTTAAATTCAAAAACATTTTCCTATAAAGAAGTAATCCTCTTTATTTTTCCTAAGTGATCCTGAACTTTTCTTCATTTTTCTTCGATTTAAGATGAGTTTCTGATTTTTCTTGTGTAATTAATTTTTCATATTTTAATTTTAAATTTCTAGAATTCCGTTTTCGATTTAACGTCTTTTCGAAAGTATTTTTTTCTTATTTCGTTATTAATTTCTATTTTGATTTCAGATTTCAAATTTGAACCCAACTAGTGAAGAATTTGTTAGTTCGGAAACACTTTCCTGCAAATAAGCAATCGATTTAAACTTAAATTATTTAAATCAACTTTATTTTTTAAATTTTAAAATTAAATTTACCATTATTCTAATAATTTTTAATTTAATTAATTTACCTCTTTTTTTTTATATATTAAATGAACTTTAATTAATCTAATTAATATTAATTCTTTAACACTTAATCTAATTTTTTTTATAAATTTATTTTTTTTTATTTATTTTTTTAAATTATTATTAACTTAATTATTTTAATAAATAATCCTTTTTATTTTTTCTAGTTCTAATTTTGATTATTTTTACTCGCAATACTTACAAATTTTATTTAAAAAAATTTTTCTTTAGGGAGATATTTTTTTTACCATTTTTTCGTTTGTTTTGAATAGCTGTTTAGACTATTATATAATTAATAGGGCTGAGATTTTTATGATATCGCATGTTTGATAGGGTGATAGTAGATACCGCATGTCATGGTTTCTTTTGCGATTCATGCATTTCTACGCCGAATTATGCAATTTGATATCGCATATTTTTGCTTATTTTGACGTAATTGCTTGAAAATGCTTATTTTAGCCAAAAAAATGCCCTTAAACCGCTTATGTAGCGCTTATTTAGATCATTCTCGCATATTTGAAAAAAAATCATTAAAAAACGGTGTAAAATTGAAATTTTGAGCTTAAAAAAACAAAAATCAACATTTTAAAAAAAAATCAACATTTAAAAAAAAAATCAACATTTTTCAAAAAAAAAAATCAACATTTTTCAAAAAAAGAACCAACATTTTGTCCGTGACTTGGCAGACAATTTTTTGATTCGTAGTCGTATCGTTGCTATGGTATGCATCGTTTTCGCGATAATTTAAAAATAAAAGTTTGATGATTTTCTCGTTTTACTTCTTTCCTTAATCGAATTTAGTAATTTTACTAATTTTGATAGCATTTTCTTATTCAGATTGAAGTTACCTATATTTTGATATGCTACATGGTGAGGTTTGATGGCACTTATAAATGCTTTTTTAGGCAATTTTAACCACTTTTTATAAGCGCTTATAATCAAAATGATAGCGCATAAAAATCTCAGCCCTAATAATTAATAATTTCCAACGTTCCGCGAACAGGAGAACTCCTAAGCACACTTAGCAGTTAAGCAACGCTCAGCTGACTGTTCTATATCAGATGGGATTTTTTTTCTCAAATTACAGTAGACGGATTTAATTGAAATTTTGCCACGTAAAGGGCCTTTATATGAGCCTTCCAGAAAAAAATCAACAGCCTCCACTCCAGTTTTTCCCCCTCCAAACGGTTGTTTTCGACTTTATTTATTTTTTATAAGTACCTATATCACTCGGCAAAATTTTCAATCCTCATTTTTTATACGTATTTTCGACCTCTAGGTGTCATATATTTTTTTCAAAATTTCACCTCCACTGGGTCGTGGTCAAAAATCGCAAAAACCGCGCGCGCCCGTAACCCGGTACTTCCCACTATGCGGTAGCGCCTCGTTCGCGTCAGGCTTGTAGTAACATACGTAACGCAGCAACCGCGTAACCGTGAACGAGGCGCTACAGCACAGTGAGAAGTACCGATTACCGCGCGCGCTCTTAAGCTCATTACTTGAATAATTTTTTTCTCAAAATATACCGATTTTTGAGTTACTGATCATATAACGTTTTTTGTTTGAAATAATTTCAAGATTATTTCGTGATTTTTTTGGAGTCGAAAAAGTCGATTTTTTACGTTATTTTTTGCCTTGCTTTGCGTTTCGCGGAAATCGACTAGAAACCACGTGATTTGTTGGTCGCAGAATCATTGCTCATCCTTTTAAAAACACTTTCGCGATCAACGAGGGGCGTAGAATTTTATTTGTACATCGAGCGTCCACATACACAAACGTACTCGTGTAATACATAGACATACGAGTAAATATAAACGTACGAGTTATGTTTATAGCACGCGCATTTCACTCGCGACCAATAAATTATCAAATATGAAAACAGCATTAATTAGAACGTGCGGTGATAAATCACCGCGTCGCAATTAAACGATTAATTAATTTTATTACATGTCAATACGTCGCTATTTATAAGCCGCACGAGCTCGTAGTCGTAACGTCAACATTTTTTATCCTTTTTTCACTTCGATATTGACCGCTACACAAGTACACAAGTACACGTACGCATCGTCGAAACCGCGAATGCTACTCAGGCCAAGATCGACGGATATTCTCGTAATGCAACGAGGCTCCAATCCTCACTTTTCAATATTCGTACAGCATCTTGAAGGAAAATTACGTGCTTGTACTGGCGGAAGTGACATGCTCAAAAAAAGTTCACGGAGGTTGCACCACGATTACGTAGTCCCATCGAAACGAGACGAATTTTTCCCTATACAAATACAAATCTGCCAACGATTCCATCGCGTTCCGCGTTTCAATGAACTTGATATTAGGCCTATAATTTAATGCCACCGCGTCGCTAATTTCTACCCATATGGTGTTGGCCGATTAACCAATCCTAACGATGACTGAGCAGTTAAGTATCACGTTGTGGCTGCAACGTGGTAATTTGAATATCGTATTAGTAATAGAGCGGCGCGTTTCACTCCTCTTCGCAACGCCGCCGTCGCCATCCGTCGAGCGGCGTCCAAGGACTTCCAGAGACCATACGTAATTTACGGGCTCGCGATCACTGGCGCGGCGGCGCGACGTTAAATTATCTTCCAGTTGAATATTTCAGGGTTCTGGCCAATTATTATGCGACGCGAGAGACGACGTCCGTTTACAGAAGTAAACTCGATTGTCGGAAGAAATCTTACCAAGTTTTTAATTTATTTTTTCCAAATTTTTACGCCTTTTCTCATCACTTTTCCGCAATTGCGAAATCAGTACGCATCAAAATGTGTAGGATCAAAGATAATGGTCGTTATTTGCTGGTCAATCCAACTACATTTGCATGTAAATTTACCACCGCGTCTGAAAAAGGTTTCAACTTAATTTTGCGTACATTCCAATTCGCGAGCAATTTTCTCAGGAGAGAGAAAAAACCTCCCTTTAATTTATTTAAAATCGATCTCGATTTTTTTTTCATTAACAAGCAGTTCTTTTGAATTTTGCTTTGTCGAAAAAAAAATCTTGGAAAACAACACCGAGCAACGAAATTTTTAAAATAATTTTCCATTAATTTTTTACCATTTTCTTACCATTGAATAACCTCCACATCAAAGTAACGCTGCAAAACGCGTTTAAAAGAATTTTACGTCGTGTTTTCAGAACGTCAAAACAAAAAATTAATTTTTGTGATAAGTTGCGCACCGCGAATTATCCCTTTATCGCGAACCTAATTACGCATCATGACCAAAACACGAACTATGCTCCTTTGTAAAAGCGCCTATAGGCAAATCATAATACATTTCTCGGGTACCTAACTATCTGAAACATCTGTGCCGGTTGTGCGCCGCCTTTCCGCCTCCGCCAATTATCGCGCTTGATTAAATATGATTTTCTAACCGAAAAATAAAGAACTTAATTGAAAAACTTTCCAGTAGATTCTCCGTTGAACGTTTAATCGTTTTTTTTTCATGCTTTTAAACGCCAAGTACAAATAACAAGCGAATTTTCCACGAATAAAATTATTCGCTAATCGAGTTGTCTGTTTTTCCTCTTCGGCAAAATTTCCAACAACTTTTCGACGAAATAAAAGTTCGACGGGTAGGTTTGTTTAGCGCAGCGATTCGACAGATTTCGTTTTCTTCTTCTTCCATCTTCGCAGAGTAAAATCATTTAAATTTTCTAAAATTTTGTCCGCTTTTATCGGCGAATATCCTCGTCAAAGCGTATGTATTACTTTCAAGGATTTCTTCGATTGGTAACCTTGTCGTAAGCGCACCCTAAAAACCCAACCTGAAAAATTCCGCTTCTCTTTAAAAAAAAAAACGCTTTTCGGCTTTATAAAAGCGTGATGTGTACGGTCACGAAATGATTTTTAATTTTTTAATTTTTTTCAAATAATCTAGAACAACTTCCATCGGTAAATCACTTTTATACGCGGCATGCGCGAAAAAAAATGAAAACTTCAGGAGCGAGTTCGCGTCGCCGTCAGCTTGAAACCTTTTTTGGATCTTGGACGAAGTACGCAGAATCTAGACCTACGTACAAGTGTACACGAAACCTTGCAATGGCGGTTTTGACTCGTCTTGACGTATTCAAGGCGTACGTCGATATTTATGTTTTCTTTTTTCCTGATCCATTTTTCAATTACACGATCGAATTCCGCCGGCTATATACTGAGCCCGGTTGCCCGGCTTGATAAATGTCGAAAAGAGCTTTTAATTGGTTTCGGCGCTGCATACCTGTAAATCGTATTGTGCAGTCGCGTGTAGTGGTGTAAGACAAGGCACACATGTACGAATACGTTCACGTATTTGTACGTATTTATAATACGCGCGGTAACTAGTAGCGCGAGCCAAATGAACATCAGTCAAGATTGTAGATTAGTGTTAAATCACCTGCGGCCTTCGACCGAGCCGACTTAATTTAATTATTATTTAAATTTTTATATGTAAATTGGTCGCGGCGCGCGGTAATTGCTACAACATGACTAGCATTTATGTAGTATTTTAAGTACTCGCAGTACGCAGTGAGTAAGTAAGAAAGAAAGTACGGAGACGTTTAGGTGCATAGTACATCACACATAACGGAGACCGCGAGACTGATAAATATTGACATTTCACAGTTCTACGCCTTTCGCGCTCGTCGCTTTGTATTCCTCTTCTTTTATTTTTCCGTATAGCCTTACTTGTTTACTAAAAATGTTAAATGAGGACATCGGCAACTTGTGTTTGAGCATTCCATAATCCGTGCAGTCTGTGGTTTTTCTCCATCGCGCTTCGAGCTTGCTAGTCTAAGCGGTTAACCCCGAAAACGACGAACCACTTAAAGCTATTCTTCACAGTCTTATCGATGTTTACGTTTTGTGTGCATTTTGTGGTCTGAGGCACCTCACTTTACTCCGCTTTCTCTACGGAAGTATACTAGCATCGATTTAGTTCATTTTTTTTTCAACGAGAGGTAATTCACTCGAGAGTGCGGCATGGAAGCCTTTTTTTCGTTTTATGGACCGACAAGTGAGTCATATCGAAATTGGTGCGAATGAACTAGTACGCATTATCTAGAGTCTTTTTGAAAAAAAAAACTCTTCCATGAGGCACTTCTATAGTAATTTTAAACAGATTCGTAAAAAAGAAATTTCAAAAAAATTGAAGATTTGGGCAGGAGCGGGTCGTGGGACATAAGCATGACCAAATTCGTTCTTTTTCTACAACGCATTGAATGCACGAATGAGAAGAACTTTGATCAAATCATTTCGGTCGTTTTCACTGATGGACTTAATTTTTTGAACACGACATCACGCACGATTTCCATTTTATTTTCGTCTAAACGAAAATTTCTGACAAGGGTAGGCAAAAAAACCGCCTATGGGGGGAGGAGGTCACTTCAGAAAAAAGCTATCCCCTCCCCATTTTGGAACCTTGGGTTATGAAAGTGATTTTGGTGTCTTTTCCGTATAATTCCACCCTACTGAACACGAATTAATCATTGGTTTTTCCATAGAAAGTGTAGCACTCGC
This sequence comes from Maconellicoccus hirsutus, assembly GCA_003261595.1. NCBI lineage: Eukaryota > Metazoa > Arthropoda > Insecta > Hemiptera > Pseudococcidae > Maconellicoccus > Maconellicoccus hirsutus. The sequence continues at coordinate 30,739 of QBDW01002201.1, forward strand.
GCAATCGTTACATTTGTGTGTGAACACACGTGCAAATTCAGTGAAAATACCATAAAAATAGGATTTATCTCACCTCGAATCAACCCTCAAAGGGTAATCCACATTTCAGACATGTTTCCTAATTAATTCGACCCTTCTGAACACGAATTAACCATTGGTTTTTCTATAGAAAGTGTAGCACTTGCGCAATCGTTTAATTTGCATACTAGAAAACATATAATTCGTGATAAATTTTGCTAAAAATCGCCAAAATTACTTATCCGAAGGTAACACACGCTCGAAGTATGTTCTCAAATAATTACGACCCCCTTGAACCCAAATGCGTAATTGATTTTCCCATTGAAAGCGTATAACTTGCGCAGTAATCAAGTTTACAAGTCAGAAAACGCATAATTTTACAAAAAGGTGAAATTTGCACTATGCCAAGTTGTCTTTTAAAGGGTGAACCACGTTTGAATTCCGAAGAAGTGGTATTTTGGAAGAGATCACAGATAAACGGTATTTGCCTGGATTTTGATCAACATTGCGCGTTTATTGATAAATAAATTTAGCGATTGGACAAGTGCTACTCTTCCAATGGAAAAACCGATGACGAATTCGGATTCAGGGGGGTCGAATTGCACAGAAAACTTACCTCAGATATGTATTATTCTTGCATAAGAAGTCTGATTAGCGTCAAATCACGATTTTCCAAGTATTTTTTCATATAAATTACACGTTTTTTGACGTGCGAATTCGACGCTTGCGCAAGTACCACTCTTCCAATCGGAAAACCGATGATGGATTCGTGTTCAGGGGCGGGGGGGGGTGAAGTAATCAGAAAACATACCTCCGATGTGATGCACCCCTCGAGGGACGACTTGAGATGGAATAAATGAAAATTTCCTTGTATTTTCATCGAAATTGTACGTTTTTTGACCAACAAATGTAACGATTGCGCAACTACTATGCTTCCAATGGGAAACCAATGGCTAATTCGTGTTCCGAAGAGTCAAATTAGTTAGGAAACATGTCTGAAATGTGGATTACCCTTTGAAGGGTGACTGGAGGTGAATCCTATTTTGATCGTATTTTCACATACAAATATAACGATTGCGCAAGTGCTACTCTTTCTATGGAAAACCCAATGATTAATTCGTTGTCAGGAGGGTCGAATTTTACGGAAACGACATCAAAATCACTTTCATAACCCAAGGTTCCAAAATGGGAAGGGGGTAGGCTTTTTTCTCAAGTGTCCTCCTCCCCCCATAGAAGGTTCTCTTGCCTACATTTTCTTTTGGACTAAACTAAAATAAAAACTCTGCGCGATATCGTATTCAACAAAATTTAAGTGGTTTCGAGATAACCGCCTACACTACGCTACGCCAGCTACGGATGGAAATAAACGCCAAATACGCAGAATTACCGCAAGCTCATCGAAAGACAAAAAAATTTCCAAGAATAAGGAGTTAAGATAACTACGAGTAAATGTACATACATAGAACGGTGGTATATGACTACGAAACCAGGCTTAGCACAGCCGCGACAAAAATTCTGAAATTCATTTCCTACGGCGGAAAAAGGAGAAAGCCAAGCGGCAGAACCACGAATTACCCCGTTAAATTCAAAACTGCCAAATATTCGCGTAAAGTAGATGTTAATTCGTCAATTATCAACTCGTCGGGTAATTTTGCGTTGCGACGAAAATTAAATTTTCGCCGAGTAACTCAACTGGATGGAAACTTTTCCAAGTGGCGAATTTCTCGATGATACGACGAGTACGAAGATGTGACACTTTCACTAGTTTATTATTCGATCGGACACGGCTATCTAATTAATAGTATAACGAAATGTTCTCACGAAATAATTTACAGCGTATTATTTCATAGAAGATAATCGTCGGTATAATGCTTACACGGCCGCTTAATCGATTTTCATTTGGCGTATTCGACGTTATACACGTATCTGGCAGCTGCGTTAATAACGCGCCGCGCCGCGTTATACGTGCCCGAGCTAATTATACGTAGAACGGGGAACGTGTTGAAATTCAAAGGTCGATGGTATCGGCGATCGCGGGTTAAGGTTGATGGCTGCCATCTGTCGCGAAACCGATCCACTTCCGCGATTCGGACATCTCGCTGCGTAACCGATGCGACCATTCAATATCGTCGATTATAATCACAACGAATAACCAATCGTAAAGCCAATCTTCCGCTTGCGCTTCCGCCTCTGTGGTATTGAAAATCCTTGTTCGCTTCGTAAGAAGATGTACCAAGGGTGACGTTGACGAGTAGCCATTGTTCCACGCAGATAAGGTCGCTACCGACTAATTATACGCGTTCATTACGTCATTATAATTGTAATTGAATTTTCGCCCAACGAAAAGTGAAATCTACCGTCGTGTCGTCGCGTTCGCTCGCAAACGATGAAATTTTCCGTAAGTATGCGATGAAAACTAAACGGATATTGCGACGGATCGCGAATAATTTATCAAAAAATCGCACCAACAATTGGTGAAATCGCGACTATCGAATATAGTACCCAGCCACTTAGCTAGTAGCTACCTGGACCTATTAGAATGGCGAAAAAAAAAACAGAAAAAAGAAATCCATTTACAAAATGTCAAACGAGTCCCGGCACGATGATCCGGCTATCGGAGAAGGCAGAATTAATTATAAACGTTTGGGCGTTGATAAAGCAGACAACCGCAGTTGAATAACAAAAGTACATAATAGACAGTTATCAAAGCGTGTTTTAATCGTTATTAGACGTTTTAACGTCTGGAAGGACGTTCACCTGAGCGTAATGCCAACCATTACCGCATCACATTATTATCACCAACGTTTATCTCACCGATATGAATTTATACTTAAGCTGGATAAGAGAATAATAACTAATGAACGCGATTGAAATTTCGCGAAAAAAACATCATCGTAGGTTTCCGAGCAGAAATATTCGCGCGTAGGATACCGCTGCTCGAATCTTCGGTACATTAGTTAATTTTTCCAGCCTTAATTAGACGTTTTACCACGAATCGAGCATCGAGTACGTCGATAAGAAAATACCAACCGCTATACGGCGCGTATGTGCACATATACGCCGGCCGTGAGAATACTCCGATACGATGATTTTCACTTCGTAAGAAAATAATAATTCTGTAATATGTATTATCATCAATTCGATATTTTCCGAAGAATGAAATAGCGTAGGTAAAGAGTAGTGTGGGTACTGGGTACTCGTACCGTCGAATGCGGTAATTCTGCACTTATTTTCCCAGCTATTCCAACGCCAACATTCGATCAGCCGCATTGCCACTGTAATTACCTACGCGGCTTCTCGTACACCTCGATGACGAAAATGCGAACCACGCGCGAGTGCCAAAAAAACAGTACAGAAACGTAAAAAAACAAATTAACAACGGATTTTGCGAAATTAAAAGGTCGGATAACCGAAGCAGATGGCAAATACACGGGAAAAGCGTACTGAACCTAATCCGCGCAGCGTGAAATTTTTTTTTAAATTTTACAGCATTTGGGAGTCAAAAAGACACTTGAATCCAACGTTTTAAAATTCTCACTCAGTGAAATCATGTTGAAAAACTAAAAAAACGCACAAAAATCGACATTCTCAGCTCGAAAAAAATAGCAAAATCATCTTCAAATTATTTACAACAAAACACGTTATATAGCCAAAGACCCAAAAATCCATAGATTTCGAGAAAAAAATTCTTCAAGTGAAGAATTCAAGCGTGCGCGCGATCATCTGCGGTTACCACTGCGCGGTAGCGCTTCGTTCGTAACAACGCGCGGTACCTTGTGTACAAAAACGTGCCTAACGTCGCGCGTTGTTACAAACGAGGCGCTACCGCACAGTGGGAAATGCCGATGACCGCGCGCGCACCTGAATTCATTACTTTTCACCATGACGCAGGTGAGTGAAAATTTTAAAAACATATTTATATCATTTGGGAGTCAAAAGGGCATCTACCACCGAAGATTCAAAAATGAAAATTATTAATTTTTTAGTTTTACGATACCCCATTTCAACTCCACCAGTCGGCATTACACCGACCCCTCCAAAAAAATCCTTAGTTTCGCCCCTACTTAGCTCCCTTCTCTTCCGAAATCAAAGAGTGAAAAATAATCGAAATAAATGCTGAGATTTTCAAAGTTTGAATAACGCGGAATTTTATCATTTTTTTGGTTCAACTCGTTAATTACTTTATCACATAGGCGCACCGAAGGGGCGGGCTAGGGGGGCTGAAGCCCCCCCCAGCGGCCGTGTTTTTTTTTTAATGTAAATATCAAAATAACAAAAATAGAACAAATTTGACTAAGACTGAACGGAGAATCGAGAATAATTGACAAAATTACCAGATAATCGCGAACGAGGTGATTAATGTAGTCGTTAATCAGAAGAAAAGAAGACTGGATTTTGTTTTATAATTTTTAAATTTTAGTATTTTTTTTCTTTTTGATTAGCATTTAATTTTAAAAATGTAAATAAAAATTTAAACCACTACACTACACTCATATAATTACTTTAAACTTATAGATAGGAACAGTTTTTCATCATTCACCCCCTCCTCCGCCCCTCCTTAAAAAAATAGTGCTCTGAATTTACCTTTCAGTTAACATCGCAGCCCTCCCCAGCGGGAAATCCTCAGTGCGCCTATGCTTTATCAAGTAACTAGACATCGAATTTATTTGAATAAAAATAATATGCACCTCAACCTCTACATATATTTTTTATCCGATATTCGAGGAAGCCCATTACGTTATCATAATATTTTATTCGACGTTATGAATGAATAATATACGATGAATGAAACGATGTTAAGTTCGATGAGGAATTCCAGAGCTGTCAGATATTACTACGCGTGGTGTTGGATTGAAATAAAGAGAAAAAATTATTTCACGTAGCCTACGATGCACCTGGTCCGATGAATAATTCTCTTCTGTAAGATGAATGGTTACATACGTACTTAGTCAGTTACATAGGCATAAAACGAGTACGTACACGTAATTACGAACGACTCCGTGATTAAACGACGAATAAAAGTACATATCCAAAAAGAAGAAAAAAAACTTGAGGGACGAAACAATGTAGAGGCGGGTTTAAAATTTGAATACAAATGTACAAGTGGCACGTGCTGAAACGTCGATGATCGAAATAGATTTTCAAGAAAAATTTTTTCTTATAACTGCATCCCTTCGAAAAATATTTTCGATTTTAAAGTGAATTATAACGACACAACAAAGCGATATTTCACAACTTTTAAAACGCCGATATTAATGTTTCGAAATTTAAAAAATGACCGCAATACATAATACACGATACGAACGTTACAAGTGTTCCATTATGAGGTTCTTCTTTTTTCTTTTTTGTTCCATTAAATTATTTCGAATCAACGTTTTCATTATTATTTGTAGCAGGACGTGGCTATGGCTCTACGACTTCAACTAATTTATCATCTTAGTTCTCTTTCAGGCTTTTTATTTCAATCTGAAATAAAACGTTCGGCTTTCATGCGCTATGGTATACGTGCATAGTAGGTCTAGTTACTTGGTACATAGTAAGTACACATACACACAGTACACTACATATTGTAGTTAACATGTACCATTGTAAAGCCACTTATACGAATGTAGTTTGCTCGTTGTAATTACCTTCATGCGTTGATGTCTGACGCCATCGTCATTCCAAAGTAGGTACCACGTACCAGGTAGTAGGCAGAGGTACTAAGACTTACCTATACTCTTCATAAATTAAGTCAACCTACTGAATAGAATTGCTTCGTAGTCGAACCACGCTTCATTATTCGTGGGCGTAATTTTTTTTCTAGCATAAAGAAAACAACGCCAAACGTCCAAGAACGGAACAGAATAAAAGACCCGAGTATCCGATGGAAAATGTAATTTTATTCAACGCGTTCGAGGAATTGCTTCAATTCCTTCGCGTATCGAGAGTAGAATTTTCATCAGCAATATGAAGACTGCTCATTGGTCGCAAATTCATCATAAAATGGTCGATTTTATTTTTAACCGCGTCGTCGTCAACGTCAACTTTCTCACATTTTACGGTAATTACAACGGTGGCCTTGGCCTTTGGATCGTTCGCGTTACGTATGATCTTGATTTCGTCGATTTTATAATTTTTGCCGAAGAACGATATCTTCGACGATGTGACGAGATTACAAGTTAATGCACCTTTACGCTTGGTTGACAGGCGATCGTAAATGTTGAAAAATTTCGTCCTCGAGCTAATCATCGTACTGGTGATAAAATGCTTACGGCAATATGTAAATATGCACTTGCATATACGTACAGACAATAAAACTGTAGCGAGTCTTTTAATAATGCTACGCAATACTCGCATGCAATCGTACATCGTACATCGTATATCGTAGTCGTACACATATGACAAGTACGGTACACAGTAGAAGTATGATATGATGCAAAAAGCAATTGGTTACGCATTTCGGTACATTCACGTACGTACATGGAAGCCGGCACAAAAAAGTCTAGCGGGAATAGCGAGATATTTTGAAATGTCGGGCCCTTCAGTGTGTCGAAGATGTTCAGGGGAGGGGACTGGGCAGATGGGGTTTTCCGAGTATTACGTATCAAGTTTTACCAAGCTAGAAACGAAAAACTGAACTCCGAGTAATGTCGATTTTTGCAAAATGCGAAGCAAGGCGAAAAATAACGCAAAAAATCTACTTTTTCGACAGCAAAAAAATCGCAAATTAATCTTGAAATTATTTCAAACAAAAAATGTTATATGATCCATAACCCAAAAGTCGGTAGATTTTGAGAAAAAAATTATTCAAGTAATGAGCTCAAGAGCGCGCGCGGTAATCGGTACTTCTCACTGCGCGGTAGCGCCTCGTTTACGGTTACGAGGCCAACCGTGGTGCCGCGCGCAACGGTGAACGAGGCGCTACCGCGTAGTGGGAAGTTTCGGCGAACGCTCGCGCGCGGTTTTTGTGATTTTTGACCATAACCTGAGGTAGGCCAAATTTCGAAAAAAATATACTGTTAGCTCCGCCATCTCACATATCAGGTCCGACAAGTCTCAATCGTCAGTACTACTCGGATGGATTTAAATTAACAACCAAACACACGCTGCATCTCCTAATGGACAAAAATCGACGACAAAACGCGACTAAATTTTCAAAATAACAATACATATACCAGAGAGACGTCAAGGACTCGCGTATTCGAAATCATCGTCGAAGTAATACGTATAATTCAATGCGGGCAATTTCGATTCGCAACGAGGCGATTATAAAGTTCGCCCGGCAGCCATCGTATTTTGACAGCCGTGAACTTGGCCTTCTAGAAAAAAAAAAGTAACTACCTAGTCGATGAAAATTCGACTACGAATAATTTACACCGTGGTTTCAAGATCAAACCTTGCCAACAGCAAGAGAAACCTTCCAATTGGTGTGCGACTTCATGCAGACAGACAGTTCGATGGTTCAAATTACACAGATACGATTCGATGGTTATACAATCGTCGTTCTTTATCTTACTCCCTTCACTCCGCCTTCGCTCTTGGATCAATCGTTATACCTAAATACCATGGAGATAAAAAAGTTGAGCAAACTGGTTTGATAGATTTTTAGTGACATACGTTTATTTTTTTCCCCATTTTTTTTTATTTTTTTCATTCCTCTCTTTACGAGCACGTAATCTTCATCCTTCGAGGTGACGTAATAATTGGTACCTCATGTCCGATTTTGGAATTTTTTTTCCTTATTTTTACCAACTCTTAGCAGTATAACAAATCGACGATAATGCTCTCGTTTATTAGATCATTTTATCGAAATTTCAACTTTACGGAATTTTATATCTGATTAATTACTTTTCTGAAGGTTTACGATATCGTTGCGAATCGTTTTTTTTTTCTCGTTCTTCCGAGAAGTACATTATTATTTTAATGAGCGCGAATCTGCGAAATGAAACTCGTTTACGATAAGAATTTTATAACGAGCTTACGAACGAATTTTTTCCGAAGATTCGCGAAAAAATCGTAAGACTGGTTGATTGAGGAAGTACGTAGAAAGTCAAAAGAAAAGGAGTATTTTTCCATGTAAAAGGTTGATTTCGGTGATATGCGCTCGTTGTCGTGAAATACCAAGATTTTCGGTTCATAACGCATTTTAACTAAATTTTGCATCGAACAATTGAAACGAGCGTTTGGAATTATTTGCGATCACTCGACATTCACGAATGGTCCATTTCAAGGAAATGATTCGTAGTTTTTTTAATTAACTACTGATTTTTAATGCGTTGCCCTGCAACGATGTCTCGAACACTAATGATGGATTTGTTTTGCAAATATCTTCAACTCAGACTCTAATTCAACAGCTTGTAAATAATTCTTTCGAGTACCGACAATGCTTACGAAAAATAAGTAAGTATGTACTCGTATAACGATAAAAGACTCACCCTTTGAGCATGTTCAATTCCAATCTTCTCAACAGCTTATATGTGGGAAAGGTACATTCATCCATTCTTGAATTCCTTCTAAACCTTAATTTCGATCCTCTTGAAATATTACAAACTAAATTATCCGTCATACACATAAGCGAGTCGAATAATATCACAGTTCTTCCTCCATGTAACAATGCAGCTGCTACATCCAAAGAAGCTTTTTTTGAAAAATTCCCAATACAAGACATGTTCGCAAAAGCTGAAAAAAAACCGAGGTTAATACATCGAACTATCCAGTAAACCAATTAAAATATCAAACATTACTAAATTAGTTTCCAATAATATACGCCACGTGGGAACCTTCGAGCAACACATTAGCAATTAAAATTAATATATTTGATAAATCAAAAACTTCCTCGAGCAAAAATGTTTCAATATTAATTAAATGGAAAGCCTCTTCGGGATTACTAATCAACGAACATGATGCCACTTTCAGCCGCTAATCCACCCTTTACCGCGAGTAGTAATAGCTGATAATTATCTCGAGCCGCGTAGGCAGACGGTAGATAGAGATACTAAATAGATGAATTTAGATACGTAAGTAACCATAATACCGGTTCAAATGCCAATACGATAAGGATTACGAAGGGCGCTGAAAAAAAGAGGGCTTTTTACGGCGATACCTCACGAGTCGGATATGCCTCTTCACACGCAGGAGACAAATTTAAGCGGCCAAAGAACAGAAAAAAAAGCGACAACTTTAAAAACCACGTAAACCTATTAATCTGTCATATCGGACGATTTAAAGTGGTTACTTTTTTACGCACATCTGGCACAGACATAACAATTAAATTTCGGTGGTATCCGGTTTTCACGAGTTCGCTTCGTACATTCTTGTTTTCTTTTTTGCTTTTTTTCTCTTCATTCCTTTTTATTTTTATTTTTAATTAAAATCTGTTCTCTTTACCTTTTTCAAAACCATTACTGTTTCATTACAGATGCACGGTGTCGTGTCTTCTTTATACCTGCGGTCTCCTACCACGCCTCGCCTCTCCTTGGCGCGCCGCGCCAGTACGCACAACGCGCATAATCTTCGAGACATATCGAGGAAGTGGCCTTTGTTGAACAGGATGTGTCGGTGTAATTGGCCGACAGTAAGAGCTTTTTGAGAATTTACATTCCAACTTGCACACATTCACATACACATACGCGTACTTCAAACTCGTGCATGCGGTAAAATAAGAAACCACGGCTTCTATTCAGGCACGTTGAATTCGTTTGTCGTAAAATGCGTACACACAATACGTACACATACATGCGCAGCACGCACACACATATCCATCATTTCAATGTCACGATCGACTGTCCATCGCGCACGATAATCGTGACCACGCAGCAGCTTCTATAATATAATTTTATCCTTCGTCTCATAAATAACTCGCTTGTTTCTTGCTCAACAATAGGGGTAATACGTAAAGTCGAGCGATTTAATTGATAGTACGCCACATTTAGTTTAATTTCCAACCGGTCTACTTGTATTATTGTATTATTGCGCGCCGACACAGACTTTATTCAAAACAAATCGAAAATAGGCTCGTCAAAATGGATACATCGTAGATGTTCAATTTCACTGGAGAGCCGAACATACACCTAATTACGTATACGATACGTTTCATGTATATACGTAAGTATCGTAATGATACTAGTTTCGCTAGTTCACATCTCTTCGCGCAATGCTCGCTACCGCATAATTCTTTTTTTTATATTTACAATAACTCTCAATCGCAATTGATGTCACAAAAATCTTCTCGGCCTTTTGGCTGAGATCTAAATCAGGAGCTAATGGCAGTTGGGGTAAGTTACCGTTATTACGGAGGACGAATGACAGCAAAATTGTAGCAAACGTCATTTTATGATACCATCTTAATAAGTTGCAATAATTACCCTAAGTGCGCAGTATTTGCGGTAATTTACCGGTAATTTACTAGTAATTTATGGTAATTTACCAGTAACTAACTGGTAATTTATCGGTAATTTACCGGTAATTTATGGTAACTAACCAGTAATTTACTGGTAATAAATCGGTAATTTATGGTAACTAACTAGTAATTTACTGGTAATTTATGGTAATTTAGCCGTAATTTATGATAATTTACCGGTAATTCACCAGTAATTTAAAATAATTTACCATTAATTTGTAGTAATTTACCAGTAATTTGTGGTAATTTACTAGTAACTAACTGGTAATTTATCGGTAATTTATGGTAATTAACCAGTAATTTACTGGTAATTTATGGTAATTTATGGTAATTTAGCCGTAATTTATGATAATTTACTGGTAATTCACCAGTAATTTAAAATAATTTACCACTAATTTGTGGTAATTTACTAGTAACTTATGGTAATTCGCCGGTAATTTACCATGTTTTAACCACAATTTGCAGTAATTTTCCGTAATTTTGTGTATTTTACCAACAATTTACAGTAATTTACTATTGATTTACAGTTGGTAACCAACAGTGACGTAGCCAGGGGGGCAAAGGGGGCAATTGCCCCATGGCCCTTTATTGTTTTTTTCGACATATAGTTTGTTTGTAAATTAAAGGAATAGGTAAATAAATCGTTTGCAATTTCTGGTTTCCCACTAATTAAAAAAAATTTTGACTACCTGGACTCGTTTTGCCCCCCCCCCCTTGCCAAAATCCTGGCTAACTCTGGATTTACCATAAATTTGCGGTTTTTCGGTAATTCACCATTAACATTCCATATTTACGATAATTACCGGTAATTTACTGTGTTTAAAATTTGACGAAATTCGGTTCGAGCATGATGAGGTCGCAAAGAAAACGGCTATCATTGTACATAATATAGATGGTAAGTAAAGTATTAGGACTAACGCTGCGACGTTTCAGGCGCACAACTCCAACCGCACACATTGACGAATGATGACCGTATGACACAGTGGTCAGGTTATTGTCACGTTGAAATTACCACTTCGTTGTACCATTACCGAACTCTACGATGCGTGACAAGTTCGTTGCTTGGGGGGCTTATAGGTTTTAGTTATGTATGTGTATAATTTACCAAAAAAGAAACGAAAAACGTTTGGCAACACGAAAAAATTCCCTACACCTTAGACAAATTACGTAGATATACGTTCGAACATCGAGGTTAGGGCTATAAAAACCCCGATGCAGTCTGAAAAATTCACCTTCGGGGTTTGACCGACGCATTATTAGATGCTACACAGCGCAGATAACAATCATAATTTCGCCCGCTTGTCAAACATTCTCACCCTAATCTCGAAAACTAGGGTTTCTTAAAAACATACCTACCATTAAGGTGTTTTTTTTTCTCTCTTTTTCAATCTCGGCTATTTATCTTAATTAGTAGTATAAGTTCGCTTTATTTTAATATTTTTTGACGTTTCATTAAATGGAAAACCAGGTGTAGACTAGTTTTTATTAATGAACTGGAAAAAAAAGAACGAAAAAAAATGGTTCCAGCTTCAAAAACACAACTCTTCGGTGTAAACAATCGAATCGAGAATTTGTTTAATGACCGGTATAATAAAATTTTTTTCGACCGTCTCGTCAAGTATTAAAACGTCGCTGTCTGAAATTGTAAAATTTCTAATCAACAAAGCTAAAGCAGTTGAAGAAGATGAGCGGAAAATACGTATACAGAAGCGAAAAAAAACCATTCGGAAGAATTTGATTCAATTTTCTTTCATATTTTTATTGTATGGGAAAATTGGAAAGGGAGGAAGTTTTTAAATAGCCCAGGAGCGGCAAAATTTCAAGTCCGCCTCTGTAAATAACGGGTAATTATCGTAAATACGGAAAGTTAATGGTAAGTTACCAAAAAACCGAAAATTTATGGTAAATCATCGTTGGTTAATAACTGTAAATCAACAGTAAATTACTGTAAATTGGCGGTAAAATACAAAATACACAAAATGACGGTAAATTACAAAAATAAACGGTAAATTACCGGTAAATTACCATAAATTACCGGTAAATTATCATGTTACCGGTAAAATACCAGAAATTACAAGTAAATTACCGCAAATACTGCGAACTTATGGTAATTATTGCAACTTATTAAGATTGTATCATAAAATGACATTTGCAACAATTTTGCTGTCATTCGTCTTTCTGTAATTAACGGTAATTTACCCCAACTGCCTTAAACTTTGATTTAGACCTCAGCCAAAAGGCCGAGAAGATTTTTGTTACGATTGAGAGTTATTATGAATAAAAAAAAATGAGCCTGCGATAGCGAACATTGCGAAGCAATGTGAGAAGGATTTGGGGGATTCGGCCCCAACTAGCAAAGCTAGTTTCTCTTTATACGCTCGATAAATGAACTCGCTAACCCAAATCAACGTCTAAATACGCAAATGCTTTTGACTAGACGCGCATCTCTGGTACAAGTAGTTTCACAATATGTTAATAATTTTGATTAAATTTCAAAACTCGCATGTCATCTTGGCTACGAAGGCAATACGCATACGTAGCCCTAAATCGCTTATAAAACCATCATATTTATAAAGCGAAGTTCATTAACCGAAAATACGACTAACGGAACATCGCGCACTTGAATATATGTACGTAGAGGTACTGTAAATAAAGTAGGTTCGGTGATTCGTAATTCATTTGTGAAATTTTAGTATTTTCAAATTGCACGCTAGGTGGTGGGTTTTAAACGGACAACAGTTGATTGACAAGATCGAGGAATCGCCTAAATTAATTGCGCGATACGTAATATACTCGTATCTTTAAATGTAATCTCAACTTTCTGGTCTATTGCCTTCTTCCTTCTTCGCGATGCTAACATTGTGGCCAACGAGCGAGAGAAAAATCCTTTCGAAAAGCCTTTCTTGCCAATGAATAACTGCGCCATGGTGCATAACTACGAGTATTATAGCGTATACTGTACATTTATTACATACTACACGTAGACATATCTAGTTAGCTACCTACGCCAGACAGACAACAGCCCTGAAAGTTGAAAAACTCGATGATACGCGATAATTACCTTTACTTATACAATTACGTAGACGTACTACTTCAACTACACAGTACACAACACGAACGGAAGCAGAAGTCAAATTCGAGTATACGTAGAAAATCGATAATTGATACTATAAAGCGTCGTTTATTGCTTAGACCTACCTATCGGATGGATGACAAAAAAAAGGTACCATAACATGAGAAAAGAACTACAGCACCTCGACATAGAGCGACTTTCATCATTACATAATATCCAGATTAAACGTTAACTCATCCACGATAAATACCTTTACTAACTGCATTCGAATACCGATGTGAAGAGATCATTTTACGAATCACTACATGGATAACCTTCGGACGTCCAACCGCGCTTAAATAGCTCATCCTTCAACGTCCACAATGTCTAGATTCTACGCGCTCAGTAGTCTGTACCTTACTTTCCGTCGAGTAACCTTTTCAAAAAACCTTCCATCCCTAAAATTCAAAAGATACAGAAAAAAAAGAAAAATACGACAAGGTATGTCTATTGTGAGGAAATTTATTTTCGGACGAATACGTTTTGTCATTAATTAAATTTATATTTTATATCATTTTCTATTTCACGCGCAAAAAATTTGCTCGCCCTCCCTCCATCTTATAGCCCCCCCCCACCCCATATCATAATGAAACGTCGTTTTTACAAGCAAATTTTTCAAACAAACTTATTTCTTATCAATTTTTTTACACTTTTAGTTGTTACAATATCTTTTCTCAGAGCGTCTTTTACCCTTCAAACCCCAATTCAATCTATTAAGTTGGAATAATTGACAAACTGTGAAAATAAACAGATTGAGGTAAATTGAAGACATTTTTTTGGATAGTTCAACGTTTTGAAGTCATCTTAGAGCAGTATAGAAGACTCGCAATTATACGACCAAATCAGGGGGCAATGGGGTAAGGTGGGTCGGATTATCGAAAATAATAATGTTGGGCGATTATTAATCGACTAATTGAAAGAAGCGATTAATCGACAAAAATAATCGATTACTTTATCGATTATTTTTGATTATTTTTCACACATTTTAATATCACGACGGTATACATTTTATGATTTTTTTAGATGTTGTAATTCAATAAAAAAAATTGAAAATTCAAATTTTTACACCAAAAATAAGACTTCAAGTCACATTTATGTTATTTCATACTCGAAATTTGAGATTTCGTATTTGCTTCAGTGTTTCAAGTATCAAAGTTCAGTGATTTTGCATTTTGATTTTGATTTTAATTTTGATATTTAAGTTTGTTCGATATTTCAATCAAACGAGAGGAAAAAATTAAAAAAAATTCCGATTTAATTTAGAATGTATGTTCTAGATTATAGATTTTTTTATGGTATAATAAGTATAATAAATTTTTTATTTTCGAGAATATTCTTTCAATTTTCAGTTTTCAGCGTCAGCACAGCATGTTTTTGACTTTTTCCAGTTTTTCTGAATATTTCAACACAAAATATAAAATTGAAGAAAAGTAATCGATTACTCGATTAATTGGCCAAAAATGATCGATTAATCGAGTATTGAAATAATCGTAATCGAAGTGATCGATTATTTCCAACACTAGAAAATAATGTTTTTAGCATAAATTTTTTGCGCTTCAGTTTAGCTGAAAGAAAAATTGATTGTAAATCTTATGTGACTACAAATATCAGTGTACTTTTGATATTTCTCGTGAAAATGTGAGAAAATCAGATTTCCCCATTTTTCGACGAACGTCTTCTCAAATTTGAGGAGAGGGGATTGCCCCAAATGGAATTTTCATAATAACCAAAAGTGTAGAGGAGACATCAGGGAACAATTTCGACGCAACGTTTCCTTTTCTAAAACCAATAAGTGGGGCGGTATACGCGTTTCAAATCTTGAGGGGGGTGGATCCTCGGAAAATAGGGGTCTGAGAAATGGCTACCGTCGCTTCGATTTCATACTTCTACTAACAATATTTTTTTTCATTTTTCTTCAACCTCCTTGACCGATGACCATAATCCATACGGCACGCTACACCCTCAACTTTTTAAGCCAATCGTAATCACCCTCGTCGTTGAGCCTGGCAAGCATACCTAATTAGTTTACATAAAATACGTCTTTAATCGAATAAAGAAACGAGAGAAAAAAACCGATCGTTTCCTGTTCAATAGCTTAATCATGATGCACGTTATTAAAAAAAAACTACTCGTTCAGCGTGACAGGAGGCTGAACCACATATTAATTGCCACGGGATACCGTCATTTGTAACGAATATACAATCAAAACAATCCGCGATATTCTTAACATTCGACCTTGTTCGTTACATGATTTTACGATAAATAATCGCTTACATGTTAAGGAAAGAGAGACGAATAAAGAAAGACGAAAAAAATAAGTATACAGGATTACATTCATTCACGACAAGACGCTGACGAAATTCTCAACATTTCAACGAATCCTCGCAGTACTTTAAATCACAAGTGGTGCACGTTCGAAATTAATTTTACCTGTTCGGTAACGAGTATTATTTAAAATAACGACCACGCTAGACATTACACTAATAAGATAATTCCAGTAAAGCGCAAATATCTTATGTCGTACGTACGTTACGTATACGTACAAAACTACGTAGACGTAGCGAAATGGTACACTCGAGTGACAAACGCGCTTCGCGAGTTGTACGCGGAAATAAACTCCGCGTCGCGATATTTAACCTTCGCCTCGTCAAAAGCTGTTAGCACGTTTAGTATTCTCCTGTTGCCATATACCTAATACCTAATACCCATTACCTGTGGCAGGTACGTTCGAAATTATTAACCGTTTTCATCGATAATTTATATGTTTCAACGATCGGCAATTCGAGGTGCTTCGTAGTTGGCACAAGCAACGTGAAAACCCGAAAAAAAACCTAAGCAAAGGTCATCGATTCGAAATGTTGGCACACACAGAACACCTAGCGACTTTAATTCCAAATTAAATATTTAATTAAAATGACTTCTTTTCGTGGAATACTTTCAGGCGAAAACTGTCACAGGTGCGTGGCTCTATAAAGAAGTTGCCAGTCATTTCCGTTGTTCGCGACGGAGGTAGCGAGAACCTAAGCAGCCGGCGTTGAATTTCACAGGCCACAAAATCCTCGTACATCAGTTCAACTACGCCGTGAAAGACGCCACAGAAAATGTCATCGTTGAACATTCCAATTGGCCAAAAAAATAGTACAATCTATCTCGTATACGAAACGTCCAAATTTCCATTTCGGTGTTCGTATCTTATATTAGTCACGATTACCAAACACTACGCGTTGTCTGCTTTAGATTTTTTTTTCTTTACGTTTCTATCTTATCTGGTTTACGACAGACGAGTCGTAAAAAAAAAAAGGCCACGGTTTATGTTACTTTTGGTACACACAGAAACATTTCTTCGATAATAAACGTTTCCCATTGATACAGTTGAAAAGCTGCTGTTGTTAATCTTCATAAAAAATTCTTCGTTATTATTCTATTCATTTTTTGTTGATTTTTTGGTCGATGTCGATGCACCATGCCGCATAGCGGGCCAGAGTCGCGATTTAGCTGCGCATTTAGCCAAAAACGAAGGTTCTCGAAAAAAATGCTCGATATGGTAATCGAAAGTAGACAGTATAGAGACCTCAAAACCATATTTGTTTATTTGTTTCAAATTTTATTCATGGTTTTATAGCGGCGCAAAGTAGGAACTTAAGGATAACGTGTTTTTCTAAACTGCCGAAAAGTAACTGCGTCAGTTTCGTTTGTGAATAACTTAATTAAATTTTCATTGAAATATGATTCCGAATAATGCTTTTACAAGAGGAAAGTCTCATTTCATTCAGTTTTTTTTCGAAAAGTAATTTGGGTGTAAAATTGGAGTATTTTTTCATTTTTTTCAAAAAAAATGAAAAGTTCAATGGTACAGTACTTTTTTGTAGCCAGATGTAGCCCAACAACTTTAAGCCCTGAAGACCCAGGAGGTCCGAAACCGAATAGACGGTGTCTGCGGCTTTCCAATCTCCCGTCTGATTACACGAAAATGACCTAGCAACCCTGTTGCTTATGGTTATCATATTAAATTTCTTATTGGTGGTACCGTGTAGTCTTGATATTTCTAAAACGTTACAATTAACAAAATACTGTAAATATAATCTACAAAAGAGTAAAAGAAAAAAAATCACTTATAATCTGATAATCTGTTACAACGTACAAGAAAAACTTTGCATAGTAATGATTTCGAACTTGCACCGCCAATTGATTTTCAAGGAAAAACTAAAATCTAGCAAAATTGGTAAGTTTTTAAGAAAATAATATTGTTTATAAATAATGAATTAAATTTCAGAGGCAGCGCTGTTGGATCGAAAATTCACTCGCATTCGAGATGCTTTTGCAAATGTTGAATTGAGTTATGACGCTGTCGTAATTCTGGATCAACCCAGATTGGAAATGTGAGTAGCCTGCTGAATACAGTCATAATATAAATACCAATAAAAAAAATTATTTCAGGGCGCAACTTTTGAAATTAGAATTAATGAGCACGGAATCATCAGAGGAAGAACGGATGGACGTCGATTACTCCATCTTACAAATGAGTGAAGGTAAACATTCTATCATGGTAAGAATCAAAGCATCAAATTAATTCTTTTTTTTTTCTCTAGTGAATAGAAGATGGTTTGGCCGGAAAATAATATCCAACATAATACGATGTTTTTCTCGTGTGCGGGATGAGTCGATAACCACACAGAGTAATTTTTTTGATTTGCCCCCAGGTCCAGATTTTGATGATATTTTGGTGGGAGGTGGGTACCATCGAGAAACGTTCATGACATCATGACCAAAATTTCAGCTCCCCCTCTCCCCGTTTTCGAGAAATAATTTTTTTCTCAAATTACAGTTAACGGAAATACCCAACCTGCGATATGTGGACGACACCACCCTCTAAGCGAAATATCATTATATATATTCTTTAAAAGTCTATTTATGTTTTTTCAATTTTCTCTCATTTTTTGGAATTTTGAACCCTCCCCCCTCCCCATTGAGGCGAATTTAAAGAATATTGTCAGACAGGTTTAAGGCACTAGAAAACATATATTTTGACACTCTACTCCATTTTTTCACATTTTTTGAAATTTTGAACCCCCCCTCTCCCATCGGTATAAATCTGAAATACAATGACAGATTTGGTTTTAGCGCATCAGAAAACGTATATTTCAATGCCTAACTCGGGTTTTAATTTAAACCCCCAAAAATTTGTAACTGTCCCACCTCTTCGCCTCGGGGTGTAAGGGGAAAAATTACCCAAAAATCGAATATTACGATGAAAAGTACATCAGCCGAGGTCATTTTCAATGCGCCCTGACGACTGGGGAACTAATAATAAGCAATGCGCAGCTAAATCGCTTTTCTGGCATTTTTTCGAATTTTCATAGGTCAATGTGACTCGTTTGATTACGACACAACGAGTTAAGCGACGGGATCCGACAATGAGGCAATGGATTTTTCGAAATTTTCTGCCCTCGGAGTTTCATTTTGGCTCGATAAGATGTAGTGCAAAATTTTCGATGGCTCTGATTTCGCTAATTTTTTGATACATACGAGTATGTACGTTGTTTATTGTGCATTTGGGCATCATAACGAATTACGTATATTAAAACGGAGACCATAATTTGCGAATTGACGAATCACTATCGCTTAGACGATCGTAATACGCGAGACGCGGAATTAGCGGCGCGGCGTCAGTCAATTTGAACGATAAATAATTTTTTCATCGCGTGAAAATGGACGAATGGTGAACAGCGTTAGCCAACTTGCGACATTTTTTAATTTTTCGTAAACGTCGAACTATTGTCCAACTTTCTCTTAATTTATTTTGGTATTATCGCGGTCAAGATATTACGGCGACGATGGCGATAACGCTCGCTGATTAAACGCACCGTACGTTATTCATTTACTCGTTCATTCACAGAATAGAAGATTAAATAAGCGGTTCAATATTTCAACCATTATAAGCCAGACTGAACGTAAATTGTAAAATGGATTTATGTATCAAAAATAAAGCGAATAATTCTCTCAAAAGTCAACGAAAATAGAAAATAATTTGCACGACCCTGTCCATAGTTTCCCATCAGAATCTCAATTTGGTCTCGTCAGAACTGAAATTTTGTGCATTTGGGAATACCGAAATTGCGAAATTTCCTCCTTTCAAACTTTACAATTTAAACGATTTCGTAACGTTTCTTTTACCTTGGCGAACTACTACTCGTACTTATCATTTGATCTGAAAAGCAATGGATCTTGAAAATATATATTTTTTCTCTCGCACTATTACCCTAAATTACCATCGTACGGTGCACAGTATCACGCTGCTGCAAACAATGAATACCACCGACGCGTAATCAGTTTCGAAGCGAACGACGACGACGTCGACAGCGGCGACGCGACGACGAAGAAAAATGATAATGAAAACAAGACGTACGTTGAGAAATAAGGTTAAATAACTTATTACGAAGTTCGATTGTAACTAATATTTCATCTAATGAGTAAATTTTTTACACTTTCCACAAATCCAATATAAACGTGACGATTACAAAAGCTAGTGATCGATATCACGTCGGACGTGCCAGCAAATTCACCGGCCGTCCAGTTTAATTTATAATTTGGCCGATGAATTGGGCGAAGCGAGGACGACGAGGCTGGATTGTCGATTATACAATCGAATCGTACAAAAGGGAGAAGTCATCGGTGAAAAGTCGTCTAATATAAAATAGCGCGTGGTGTACCGTGTATACCGAAGAAGTGGCGTTTTCTAATGATCATATACTGGGTCATCTTAATAACCACGCGGCTATGACGCAATTCACGAAATTCGTGACCGCTCGCAGCGGCCCAACCGAGCCAACAAAATAGAGAAAAATTATGTCCGTCGGTTATAAACGTTTAATTTAATTTGTAAAAAGGTCTATTTTTTCTTTTCTGCAACGCGATACCGTTAATTATCTACCAGCTCGTAATCGTCGTACGCCGCGTCTACGCAGATTACAAGATTTTCAATAATTAAGATAGCAAATTATCATTTTTTTTTCACGCACACTCGCACCACAATTCACTCGCCCTCGTCAAAGTTTAAGATATAATTTTTTACGCGTTCATTCGATGGCACCGCAGGTCGACCCGATTAAATACTCGATACACCAAGGTGTAAAAAAAAACCTCGATCCCCTTCTCGCCGTAAACATTTATTGGATCGTAAAACTATAACTACGAGTATACCGCAGTAAATTTATATTTGGAAAAGCTCGCCGCTTTCGCGGTAATTCTCACGTATCCCGAGTAAAGTTTACGACTTAAAAGCTTTTCAAATGTCAACGAACCATTTCACGTATAGTCTGCGGTCTACCGTTTCCATACCAAAAAATTAAATCCTTCGGGCTATCGTCCGACGCTGTCCATAGGTTGAAAATTTAATTCCGCGTCTAACCGAGTTACATAACATTCGGATTCCGATTTCGAACGAACGTCGAATCAACCGTGAACACGAAATTAACGTGCCGGTGCCGACGAAATACCCGAAATAGGCTTACAATGCGGTAATAAATTATTCCAATTTCTTTAAAACATCTTCCTCGATTGCCACAAGTTGTTCTTTCCCAGTAATCTAATTAATGCAGCGCGCTGCTCTTTACTCCGTTCGTGTATTTCCCATCTCCAATCTTCATCAATAAAAATC
Source organism: Maconellicoccus hirsutus (assembly GCA_003261595.1). Taxonomy (NCBI): domain Eukaryota; kingdom Metazoa; phylum Arthropoda; class Insecta; order Hemiptera; family Pseudococcidae; genus Maconellicoccus; species Maconellicoccus hirsutus. The sequence goes on from QBDW01002201.1 coordinate 51,907, forward strand.
TATTACTCTTGGAAACTCGAGCAAAAAAGGTCTTCTTTAATAATTAAAAATAACCCGAATCGAATAGAATTTATGGAAAGGGATTTGCCGCTGAAAATTGTTTTCTCACAGCATCGAGTTTTTCAAAAATTTTCACTTCCATGTCGCTGACACGCGATATTTATCAAGTTTCACCTAAATGTGGATGCGAACAACCGAGCCACGGCTAAATCTCACGTATCATCCGAAGACCTTGAATATTTTTACTCGTTTTCTTCGGAGCTAAACTCAGGGACACGTTCGAAACGGATTTTACAGCATAGTGAAAGAGTATCAGATATGTTTTTCAGATTTCAATTATTTAAAAAGACTAGTACACAGTACAAACATTTATACAGTGATCTGATGAGGATGAGGAGGAAGAAGAAGAGAAAGAGGAGAGAGAGGATGAAGAGGAGGCGAAAGAGGAGTAAGGAGAAGAAGGTGAGGAGGGGAGGAGGAAAATGAGAGGAGGAGGAAGAAGAAGAATAAGAGGAGGGGGAGGTGCCTAAAATATTACATATTTTCAGTAATCGTCGATATATTTGGTAATCTCATTGCTTTTTGGTATCGATTTTAGGAAAATTGCAGGGTGTAGAATTCGGGAGGGAGGCAGGGTACGGGCCAATGTGATTAAACAGAACTCAGTTACTGCTGAGACAATTGCGTAATTTCACCTGAAGAAAGGAAAAAGGGCACTTTAACAATGAGCCTTTTTCAACAGCGCAGACCTTCTTTTACAATAGCCTTTGTTTTGCGTCAGTGGTTTTGAAATTCCTCTTCGATTCAATTCAAAGGTCGAGGTTATAAAATTTCAAGATAGTCTTCGCCTGCGATTTCGGAATTCTGACAAGGGCTCTTTTCTCCTGACAGCGCGTCATTCTACGAAACATCCACTGAATTACGATTCGCGTTGGCGGCATATAATGAAAATTCGAAAATCACTTCTGCGATTCGCGTTTTGGGAACGCTTCCTGAAGAGTCGCGTGTGTATGTGTGAATGTGTGAATACGCGCGCGAGCTTCCCACGCTAAAAATTTTACAATCTTCTGTATATCGTAAAACTTGACCATTAATCTCAATCGAGGTATTTGCGCGCGTTTTGAAATAATACGAAAAAATATTTTTTCCAATTTTCATTTTACGATTTAAAAACAGTCTTAATTAAAATGCATTCTGAAATTTAATTACGTATGAAAGCGTTTTTAATGAACATTTCTGAAAGCGATGGCAAACGGTTAGATAAATCATCTCGCAAACGTTTCCCTGCCCTTAATTACGAATGGCGAAAAAAACTCGCAATTATCCCTTTGATCTAAAATCTAATATAACCTACGCTCGAGTTTGATTTTGCTAAATTCATAAATATACGAGTATGTACAAAATACAAACGCATAAATTTTTTGCTACCGCGAAACAACATCGGTTAAAGTTTCTTTTTTCGTCCTTCCACTTTTTTTTATACATCAAAGAAATTGGTTATAGATGTGTAGTTGGATATAACGGCATCATAAATTGTGATTTTGAAGCAATGTTAGAACGTGGCTACCAAATAAGTGTGCATTTCATATAGTAACAGACGTTTGTAAGAATTTCTCTAAGGAGTTGAATTAATTCATACTATATTTAAATCTATAAAGCATATTTTTACCCATTGAGTTGATAATTTATTATAATTTTGACAGAAAAAATATTCGGAAATTTATTTGACTATAGTTCTTCATTTTATATGTATGTACTTGACTTATTAAAAAAATTAAAATGTTAGTAATGTTATTTGTATCATTTTTTTACTTAAAATATTTCATTATAGAAATACTAGGGGGCTTCGCTCTCTGGGCCACTTTGCGGTCTTGACCCCCTCACGGTGAGCAGCTCGTTCCGAGGGCGAAAACGTTGGTACACTATATAGATTTTCAACACTCTCAAATTTTTAAATTTTTTAAATCAAAATCTGCATTTCGCTATTTCTTGGCCTAATTTATAAACTTATGTATGGCGCTGCCAATTCGATTTTTTTCTAGCGATATAATAATAAACCAACGCACACACCCTCACCTCGCCAGCTCGTTTCTCAGGCTTTGCCACCAAACACCCTGTACTTCTTTTGCCTCTTATGAAGATAGCTCGGTCCATTTTACACATAGTTAAAAATAAAAACCAGTTTGTAAGAAACCTTCGCGGTCATCCCTACGACACAGCTAGCTAGCTACCACCCTTAGAGTATGTTACTACCACAAACACACACAACCACCGCATCACTCACGACCGCCTATACTTTAATGCAACTCTAACGAACTTACACCACTACAAAAGCAAAACCATCTCGTAAATACATCACATGGCTTACTACTACTTGGCCGTCTTCTCGCATCTGAAGTTTTTTCAAGTTTATTTAATAATATAAGAAGCTAGCTTCGATAATTGAGGCTTCGCCCCCAAACCCTCCTCACATTGCTTTGCAACCCTCGCTACCGCGCACTACTTTTTTTTCCATTCATAATAACTTTCAATCGTAATTTATGTTACAAAATCTTCTCGGTCTTTTGGCAAAGATTTAAATCAGAAGCTCATGGCAGTTGGGGTAAATTACCGTTATTACGGAAAGGCGAATGACAGTAAAATTGTTGCAAATGTCATTTTATTACAATCTCAATAAGTTGCAATAGTTACCATAAGTTCGCAATATTTGCGGTAATTTATGGTAATTTACCAGTAATTTATGGTAATTCACCAATAATTTACTGGTAATTCATGGTAATTTATCAGTAATTTACTGGTAATTCGTGGTAATTTATAGTAATTTACCAGTAATTTACTGGTAATTTGTGGTAATTTATCAGTAATTTACTGGTAACTTATGGTAATTTACCAGTAATTTACCGTCAATTGTTGTAATCTACCGGTAATTTACCATGTTTTAACCATAATTTGCAGTAATTTACCGTAATTATGTGTATTTTACCATCAATTTACGGTAATTTACTGTTAGTTTACAGTTGGTAACCAATAATGATTTACCATAAATTTGAAGTTTTTTCAGTAACTTACCATCAACTTTCCGTATTTACACTAATTACTGATAATTTACCATGTTCAGAATTTGACGAAACTCGGTTCGCTCATTCTGGCGTGATGATATCACAAAGAAAACGGCCATCACTTTAAATAATATACAGTGTGTCTCAGAAGTCCTGCACGGTACCTTTTATTTTTGATCGGGGGGTGATAGCGAAAAAAATCCACCGGTTTTATACTTCTCATGT